>LNAC01000047.1:2005953-2030346 GCA_002007465.1 Ailurus styani | reverse complement strand
AAGAGCTACCAAGGATTCAATGTTAGTGATGTATCCCAGCAAGGCTATCAAGACAGCTCATGTTTTTTTTTTTAATTAGACAGGAGAAAACTAATTTGTTCACTTTTATTTGCTTAGAAATCAACATTAATAAGAATAATTAATATTATTGTTAAAGAATTACATATTCTGGGCGCCTGGGTGGCTCAGTGGGTTAAAGCCTCTGCCTTCGGCTCAGGTCATGATCTCAGGGTCCTGGGATCAAGGCCCGCATCGGGCTCCCTGCTCGGCGGGGAGCCTGCTTCCTCCTCTCTCTCTCTGCCTCTCTGCCTACTTGTGATCTCTCTCTCTCTCTGTGTCAAATAAATAAATAAAATCTAAAAAAAAAAAAAAAAAAAGAGCTACCAAGGATTCAATGTTAGTGATGTATCCCAGCAAGGCTATCAAGACAGCTCATGTTTTTTTTTTTAATTAGACAGGAGAAAACTAATTTGTTCACTTTTATTTGCTTAGAAATCAACATTAATAAGAGTAATTAATATTATTGTTAAAGAATTACATATTCTGGGCTCCTGGGTGGCTCAGTGGGTTAAAGCCTCTGCCTTCGGCTCAGGTCATGATCTCAGGGTCCTGGGATCGAGGCCCGCATCGGGCTCCCTGCTTGGCGGGGAGCCTGCTTCCTCCTCTCTCTCTGCCTGCCTCTCTGCCTGCTTGTGATCTCTCTCTCTCTCTGTGTCAAATAAATAAATAAAATCTTAAAAAAAAAAAAGAATTACATATTCTACTGACGCGCCTGGGTGGCTCAGTCAGTTGAGTGTCTGACTGGGTTTCTGCTCAAATCATGATCTCGGGGTTCTGAGATCAAGCCCTACTTTTGGGCTCCACACTCAATGGGAAGTCTGCTTGAGATTCTCTTTTTTCCTCTCCCTCTGCCCCTCCGCTGCTTGCTCTCTCTCTCTCTCAGTCTCTCTAAAATAATCTTTAAGGAAAAAAAAAGAATTACATATTCTACCAATGAGAAATTTCCAAGTTATGTCTCCAATAGAAATTCTGATTTGCCTAATGTGCTTTTTATTTTTATTTTTATTTTATTTTTTTCTGGAAAATACCCAAATCTTTCATTTTTCTCCTTGCCTGGCACGCCCCAAACTAGAGACACCTAAGCTTCGCAAACACAATACAAATGTTAGCCCCTGGTGCCCTTGAACCATTGGGTTAAGTGCAGGCAGGGGAGGCCCCTCCCTGAAACCCCTCAAAGTGCATCACAAACTGGCCCCCATATGGCCCTGAAGTTGGCCGAACAGCACTCTGACAAGTCCATTAAATAAGAAAATATTTTTTCAAATATATATGAATACACCCATATATATACAAATCCAGGTATAGATATAGTTATATATGTATACATCTAAAGTTTTCACACAGGATACAATAGAAAGAAGCTTTAAAATGTGTATTGGTTAGAACAATACAAAGATTAACATGTCTCCTGCACAAGGATGACACACAAATTCATGAAGCATTCCATATAAAATATAAATAAAATACAATGTGTATTGGTTGCTAATTATATGCCAGGCACTTGACCACAGCACTAGAAATATAAAGATAAAGGAGACATGGTCTCTTTTATTATGGGATTCATATTGTAATTCCATGATTTATGGTATATGCTGTAACAGAGACTTGTATAAAATACCCTAGTCAAGGAGCACCAAAGAGGAAGTGAATAATTAACTGTTGGGGAGGAGAGATGGTGATACCTAAATTGACTTTTACAAAATGAATAAATCAAAGTTTTCAATTTAGATTAGTAGAGAAAGGAAAGAAAATAATTCTGAACAAAAAGAAGAGTTTATGTAAAAGAGGATTGAAACAGCATGGTGTATTTTGTTCAGGTGTAAGTAGTTCAGGATTTTAGAATATAAAGCATAAGAAAGGAAGTCTGGGAGGGTAGGGATAGGGTGGATGGGTTATGGACATTGGGGAGGGTTTGTGCTTTGGTGAATGCTGTGAAAGATGTAAGCCTGATGATTCACAGACCTGTACCCCTTGGGCAAATAATAAAAATAAAATTAAAAAAAAAAAAGAAAGGAAGTCTGGGAGATGATATTGAACAAGTGGCAGGTTCCTATTATAAAAGCTGTTGCTTGCCTGCTAAGGAATCTGGACCTTAACATGTAAGCAGTAGGGGAACTGTGAACTACAATGTGAACTACACCATCCTGAACAGGGGATGAGATGTGATCACATTTACTTGTACAGGTCACCCAGCAAGCAGTGAGAAGGCAAAACTGGACGGAGGTAAGGGCAGTTACAAGGCTACTTGTAATGTTCCAGTGAGAGGTTACAAGACAATACAGAGCAGGAATAAAGCTAAAAAGAGAAGAGTCCAGAGGTACTTAGGAGATATAAAAGCCTGGATTTGCTGAACGGCAGATTTGGGCATTAGTTTTATTTAGGGTCCAAGGAACCACTCATAATGGTGACTGTTAAATAATGAATAACCTCTCCCCCAGGATCCCAGGAATATGAACACAAACTAAGAAGAAAAGGTGGCCAAGATCAGAATCTTCACACATAAGCCACAGGTAGAGGAAAGAGGTCTGATGCAGGAACCTGAGAAGGTACAGTCAGTGAGCGGGATATGAGAACACCAAAGGGAGGAAGATTTTAAGAAAGAGAGGCGTTGAAGAATGTGACACCTCTGATCAATATGTCTCTGGAAAGATAAGTTAAATGTTCCTAAGTTTTCTAACTTGTATCACTCAGTCAAGACGGAATACCTGAAGATGAATTGGAAACTCTTTTCCAATGACAGGTTTATGTCATTTTACTCTTTGAGTCTTGAGAATAACCAGTGTAGATGCTTAAATATAAAATTAGTGAGAATTCTCAAGTGAATGGATATTAAGTGTCATATATTTTTTCACTGACTGTGTAAAACAAGTAAACACAGGAATACATGAGCAAATGTCCTAAGGACTAATAATCCATTTCACTAATTTTTCTTCTAAAGATATGTAAGGAAAATCAACACAGGTACGTATAAGTACATAAGCAGGGAGACTGGACCAATGAAGGCAGACTGAGCTCAGATATATAGCTCTTTCTAGCACAAGTCACATGGAATTACAGAAAGATACTAAATTACACCTTTACATCCAATAAAAAAAATAATGCTATAACATTCCTGGAAAACAAGAAATGCTATCAGTGCTATCAGTGGACTACATATTTATAGGAATCCTAGAAAGAAAGGCAGAAAGCAAATTAAATCAGATCTTAAAACAAAAAACCAAACAACCTAGAAGAAACCAACCACAGCCTAAAATAAAAGAGGGAGAGGGGCACAGCAGACTCAGGAGTGGATTATGGCAGCTCCAAGGTCAGAATCAACAAGAAGGGACCCACAGCAATGGTTAATTAGGGAACTGCATTCGGAACAGTTGGGCCATTTGGGCCCTTCTCTCTCTTTTACTTTTGCAAAGCGGAAGGCAGTTGTGGTATCTGCTGAAAGTGAGTGCACTTTCACCAGAGTGGCAAAAGTAATAGCTCAAGAAGCTACTGATCCCCAGGAAAAAAGGAAAACACAGCCCGGAAGACAAACCAGGTGACCACAGCCTACCAATTGAGGCTTACTATGCCAGAAAGTGTGGTAAGTGCATTCACATATTATTCAATTTAATCCAAAAGGACATAGCTCAAGAGGCATTTCCATGGTTAAGCTTTCTCTATGTGTACCCCTGGGCAAAGTAACCAATAACTATTCTGTGCCTGCATGCCCCACTCCACTATTTAATCACATTAATTATAACCCATGACACAGAGATTATGCATTCCTGAAGTAGGACTCTGATTTATTTATCTTTGTTTCCCAGAACTTAACACTCCGTGCTCCTGTGAAAAGAATACACCTAATGAGGGCGCCTGGGTGGCTCAGTGGGTTAAAGCCGCTGCCTTCGGCTCAGGTCATGATCCCAGGGTCCTGGGATCGAGGCCCACATCGGGCTCTCTGCTCAGCAGAGAGCCTGCTTCCTCCTCTCTCCTCTCTCTCTGCCTGCCTCTCTGCCTACTTGTAATCTCTCTCTCTGTGTCAAATGAATAAATAAAAATCTTAAAAAAAAAAATAAAGAATACACCTAATGAACTGGACTCAACTGCATCAAATCTGTATAACAAACAGAACTGGTAGACTGAACAACAGGCTGAAAGTTGAGATTTATAACTCTGATTACCTTTACACCTGACCGAACAGGTTCTAAAGGCGAGCCTGGCACAGGATGCAAGGGGACCACTGTTTCAAATGAACTCTCTCCTGCAAAAAGAAGGCAAATCAAGCAATAGAAGGAAGGGTTAGGCAGAGATAAGTGTGCTCATCTTTTTTATCAAATCCCTCAAATTCACTGAGGCTGATTTTTTGCACTTCCCTGGAGCTAAATTTTATGAGCTTTCCTATATCTGCTTTTGAGAAAATCACACATCTGACCTTCCAGTAAAGGAAGAAGGTCCACCACAGCTTGACCAAGAATTAAGGTCTTCTCATCTTTCTGTTTCTTTTCCTTTGGTAAAACTTCCGTCATAGTTACTAGAAAAATTAAAACAAAGAAAATGAGAACATGTCTGGGTCATCCATCAGATAACCATGGCACAGCAAACAAAACATTGTCAAAGAAATTTAAGAGAAATTAACTTGAAACCTAAGAAAGGCACCATTATTAGTGACTTCTGGTGGAAAATACTATTAAATACCTATTAAACTTTTGGCATATATGTTATAGTAAAAAACAGACTTCACATCATAATCATGTACACACATATGTATAAAAGCAACTGATACATACGATTAAAACGAAGTTCCACATAATATTCATACTTACTAACTGAAAACCCTTAAGCATTTTGTATTCTATTTCATGTATAAGAAATCACTGGTCATGATCCCCTTCAATCAATTTTAGGAATGACTAGAAAGTCACAATCTGCAGTTTGAAAAATAGTGTTCTAGATCTTCCCATTTTGCCTAGCATGACTTAGGAGACCTTAGAGTGATTTATACAGCATGCAAAGTACGTACCAGGTTTTTCACTGAAGCATTACTCGGTATATGTGTTTTAACATTTGTTATGAAAAATTTGAAATACACAAAAAAGTAGAGCGATTGATATACTGAATGAAAGTCTATATAGCCATCACCTGGATTTAACAATAGTTAACATACTGTCATATTTGCTTCATCTATTCTTGTTTGCTGAAATACTTTTTTTGTGTGTGGTTTAGGTTTGATTTCTGAAATATTTTCAAGTCAATTATAGACGTCATGACATTTTACTCCTAAATACTAAAGTATACAAATTCAAAATATGGCATTTTCCTATGTAATCACAATAACTTTATCACTCTACCAAGTGTATAATAATAAAATTAAATGTAATTCCTTAATTCATCTAATGCCCAGCCTACATTTAATATTTCTTAATTTTTTTAAAGATTTATTTATTTATTTGACAGAGAGAGATATCACAAGTAGGCAGAGAGGCAGGCAAAGAGAGAGGAGGAAGCAGGCTCTCCACTGAGCAGGGAGACCGATGGAGGGCTCGATCCCAAGACCCTGAGATCATGACCGAGCCGAAGGCAGAGGCTTAACCCACTGAGCCACCCAGGTGCCCCTTAATATTTCTTAATTACCCCAAAATTTATTTTGTACTTGTTTGTTCAAACTAGGATCCAAAGACCAACATGTGCTCTCTTTGGATAAGAACATACAATTCCCATGTTTTTTACATTTCTTTTCACTTAGAACAACAGCCTTTTCTCCCACATACATTTTTTTTCTATGACATTGATGAAGACATCAGGCCAGTTATTTTGCAGACTATTTCATTATCTGGATTTGTCTCCCCCACTCCATGGTGTTTAATTTGTTTCTCAGTTCTTGTTGCCTGTAAACTTAGGTTCATCTTCAGTATTTTTGGCAAAGATTATGCAATTTGATAATATATATGCCTATGTGGTATGTTATTAAATTCTGTGATCTTTGTTTTCAAAAGTAATTGCAAAATACTCTTTTTTTAATGTCTTTTTTTTGTGGTAACATGCATATTAGATTTACCATCCTACCCAATGGTATTAAACACATTTACATTTTTGGTGCAACCATCACCACCATCCATCTCCATAACTCTCTTCATCTTCTAAAATTGAAATTCTATCCACTAAACAATAATTTCCACTTTCCCCTCCCCATGGGAACCACCAGGATCCTTTCTGTCCCTATGACTGTCTTATTAGAGTTAGTATATTGAACTCAAAGTTCACTCATGTTATAGCGTATATCTGACGTTCTTAAGGCTGAATAATATTCAATTATATATATATATATATATATATATATGTGCAGTTTGCTTATCCATTCTGTCAACAGACATGTAGACTCCTTCCACATTTTACCTTTTGTAAATAATGCTTCCATGAACAGTAGTGTACAAATATTTCTTTGAAAACCTGCTTTCAATTATTTTGGACATATTCCCTTAAGTAAAACTGCTGGATCATATAACTCTATTTTTAATTTTTTGAGGAATAACCACCTTCCACAATGACTATACCATTTTACATTCCTCCCAAAAGTGCGTACAGATTCCGATTTGTCCACATCCTTGCCAACAGTTGTTGTTTTTTTTTGATAGAAACCATTCAAACAGGGCGCCTGGGTGGCTCAGTGGGTTAAAGCCTCTGCTTTCGGCTCAGGTCATGANCTTTTTTTTTGATAGAAACCATTCAAACAGGGCGCCTGGGTGGCTCAGTGGGTTAAAGTCTCTGCTTTCGGCTCAGGTCATGATCTCAGCATCCTGGGATCGAGGCCCGCATCGGGCTCCCTGCTCAGCGGGGAGCCTGCTTCCCCCTCTCTGTCTGCCTGCCTCTCTGCCAACTTGTGATCTCTCTCCCTCTGTGAAATAAATAAATAAAATCTTTAAAAAAAAAAAGAAAAGAAACCATTCAAACAGGTATGAGGTGGTATCTCATTATAGTTTTGGTTTACATTTCTCTAATGATTAGTGATGTTGCACACTTTTCCATGTGCCCATTGGCCATTTGTAGATGTTTAGAGAAATGTCTATTCAAGTCCTTTGCCAATTTTTGAATCAGGTTGGTTTTTTGTTGTTATATTCTGAATACTAATTCCTTATCAGATATATGATTTGCAAATATTTTTCTGCCATTCTGTGAGCTGCTTTTTTTTTTTTCTGCCTTTTTTTTTTTATTTTATTTTTATTATTTGCCCAAGGGGTACAGGTCTGTGAATCATCNACTCATAGGACTTTTGACGTACAAGATATTTAAATTTTCATTAAGTTCAATTTCTCCCTCTCTTTTTAAGATTTTATTTATGTATTTATTTTAGAAAGAGTGAGTGTGAGCAGGGGTGTGGGGGGAGGAACAAAGGAGGGAGAGAATCTCAGACAGACTCCACGCCAAGAGCAGAGCCCAACATGGGACTTGATCCCTTGACCCCAAGATCAACACCCAAACTGAAACCAAGAGTTGGTTGCTCAACCAACTGAGCCACCCAGGCACCCCTCATTTCTCTCTTTTGTTACTTGTGCCTTTAGTATCTTATCCAGGAAATCACTGCCAAATCTAATGTCGTGAAGCTTTGTCCTATATGTTCTTCTGAGAGTTTTATTGTTTCCAGTCTTGCATTTAGGTCCTTAATCCATCATGAGTTAATTTTCATATATGGTGTTAGGTAATAGGCCAGGTTCATTCTTCTGTATAAGGGTATCCAGTTTTCCTCGCACCTATTGTTGAAAAGACTGTCCTTTCCTCATTAAATGGTCTTGACACCTTTGTCAAAAATCATTTGTCCATAACTATGAGGGGTTATTTCCAGGCTCTCTATTCTGTTCCATTGTTAAATATGTGTCTTTCTGCCAATACCGTATTTTTTTATTACTGTAGTTTTATAGTAAGTTTTGAAAACAGTAAGTGTGAGACCTCCAACTTTGCTCTTTTTCAGGATCATTTTGGCTATTTGGGGGGTCTTTTGGATTCCATATAAATTTTAGGATGGATTTTTCTATTTCTGCAAAAAAAATCATTGGGATATTGATAGGGATTGCCCTGAATCTGTAAATCACTTTGGGTGATTTTATTGTCATTTTAACAATATTAACTTTTGGGGCACCTGGGTGGCTCAGTGGGTTAAGCCTCTGCCTTTGGCTCAGGTCATGATCTCGGGGTCCTAGGATCAAGCCCCGCATCCAGCTCTCTGCTCAGCAGGGAGCCTGCTTCCCCCCCTCCCTCTGCCTGCCTCTCTGCCTACTTGTGATCTCTCTCTCTCTCTCTCTGTGTGTCAAATAAATTAAAAAAAAAACTAAAAAAACAAAACAAAAAACAAGGGCGCCTGGGTGGCTCAGTGGGTTGAAGCCTCTGCCTCCGGCTCAGGTCATGATCCCAGGGTCCTGGGATCGACGCCCGCATGGGGCTCCCTGCTGAGTGGGGAGCCTGCTTCCTCCTCTCTCTCTCTCTGCCTACTTGTGATCTGCTCTCTCTCTCTGTCAAATAAATAAATAAAATCTTAAAAAAAAAAACAAAAAAACCCCACAAAAAACAATATTAACTTTTCCAATACATGAATATGGGATGTGTTTCAATTTATTTGTGTCATCTTTTTTTTTAGATTTATTTATTTACTTTATTTACTTATTTATTTATTTATTTATTTATTTATTATTGATAGAGAGAAACAGCGAGAGAGGGAGAAGCAGGCTTCCCGCTGAGTAGGGAGCCTGATGCGGGGCTCGATCCCAGGACCCTGGGATCATGACCCGAGCCGAAGGCAGACGCTTAACCGACTAAGCCACCCAGGTGCCCCTATTTGTGTCATCTTTCATTTCTTTCAGCAATGTTTTATAGTTTTCATTGTACAAGGTTTTCGTCTTCTTGGTTAAGTTAATTCTTAGGTATTTTATTCCTTCTGATGGAATTGATTTATAACTTTTGATGTTCACAGTATATAAAAATGCAATTGATATTTGTATGGTGAATTTGAATTCTACTTTTTTTTAAAAGAATCATTCATTCATTCATTCATCCATTTAGAGAATGGAGGGGGAAGGACAGAGGGAGAGAGAAACCCTCTCAGATTGTGCTGCACATGGAGCCTGATACAGGGCTTGATCTCACGAGCCTGAGGTCATGACCTGAGCCAAAATCAAGAGTCAGACACTTAATTGAGCCAAACCAGCACCCCCATATTCTGCTATTCTGATATTTTTATCAAAATCATTGATATCATTTATTCTGGGTGTGTGTGTGTGTGTGTATGTGTGTAATCTTTAAGGTTTTCTACACATAATCATATATAAAACTGATCATATAATCTGCAACAGAGATCATTTTACTTCTTCCTTTCCAATTTGGATTTTTTTTTTAAGATTTTATTTATTTATTTGACAGAGAGAGAGAGAGATTACAAGTAGGCAGAGAGGCAGGCAGAGAGACAGGGAGAGGAGGAAGCAGGCTCCCTGCTGAGCAGAGAGCCCGATGCAGGCCTCGATCCCAGGACGCTGAGATCATGACCTGAGCCGAAAGCAGAGGCTTTAACCCACTGAGCCACCCAGGCGCCATTATTTCTTTTTCTTGCCTAACTGCTCTCTCTAGAACTTTTAATATTATTTTGAAAAGAAGTGAAAGCAGGAATCCTTGCCTTGTTCCTGATCTTAGAGGAAATATTTTCAGTCTTTTACCCTTGAGTATAATGTTCATTGAGAAATTTTTATATATGGCTTTTACCATTTCCCTCTATTCCTACTTTGCTGAGTGTTTATTTCATGAAAGTATGTTGAATTTTGTAAAAAGCTTTTTCTCTATCAAGTGAGATATCATGTGGGTTTTTCTTCTTCATTCTATTGATTTGATGTATTACATGGATGGAGTTTTATGTTGAGCCATCCTTGCATTCCAAGAATAAATTCCACTGGTCATGGTGCATAATGCTTTTAATATGCTGTTCAAATTCATTTGCTTTGAGCACTTTGTTAAGCATTTGTGCATTAATGTTCATAAGAGATACTGGTTTGTAGTTTTCTTATAATATCCTTTTCTGGCTTTAGTGTCAGGATAATACTGGCTTCATATAATGAGTTAGGACATATTCCCTCCTCTTCAATTTTTTTGGGAAAGTTTCAGTAGTATTGGTATTAGTTCTTCAAGCATTTGGTAGAATTCACCAGTGAAGCCATCAGGCCCAGGACTTTTCTTTGTTGAGAGAATTTTTTTTATCACTAATTTAATCTCCTTATTATAGGTCTATTAAGATTTTCTTCCTTTGTGCTTTTAATCTGGTAGTTTTTTGTTCCTAGGAATTTGTCCATTTTATCTGTTATCCAATTTGTTGATGAACAATTTTTCATAGTACTCACTTTTATTTTTAATTTCTGTATAATTGGTAGCAATATCCCCCACTTTAATTTCTAACTTTAGTTATATGAGTCTTCTCTATTTTTTCTTAGTCCATCTAGCTAGAGGTTTGTGAATTTTGTTGATCTTTTCAAAAAACTGACTTTTGGGGGCAACTGGGGAGCTCAGTTAAGCATCTGACTCTTGATTTCAGTTCAGGTCATAATCTCAGGGTCCTAGAATCCAGCCCTATGTTGGGCCCCTTGTTCAGCAGGAAGATTTCTTGGGGATTCTCCCTCTCCCTCTCCTTCTGTCCCTTCCCCCACTTTCATGCTCTCTCACTCCCTTCCCCTAGAATGAATAAATCTTTTTTTTAAAGCTTGACTTTTTATTTCATTGATTTTCTGTGTTTTTATTCAGTATTTTGCTCACTTTTGCTCTAGTTTTTATTATTTCCTTTCTTCTGTGGGCTTTGGAGTTTTGCTCTTTTTCTAGTTCCTTAACTTGTATAGTTAGATTGTTGATTTGAAATGTTCCTTGCTTTCAAAAATTTTGTTTACTTATTTTTAACTCCAGTATAATTAACAAACACTGTTTTATTAGTTTCAGGTGTACGATATAGTGATACAAGAATTCTATACTCAGTGCTCATCATGATGTGTACTTTTAAATCCCCTTCACCGGGTGCCTGGGTGGCTCAGTGGGTTAAGCCTCTGCCTTCAGCTCAGGTCATGATCTCAGGGTCCTGGGATCAAGCCCTGCATCAGGCTCCCTGCTCAGTGGGGAGCCTGCTTCCTCCTCTCTCTCTGCCTACTTGTGATCTCTCTCTGTGTGTCAAATAAATAAATAAACAAAATCTTAAAAAAAAATAAATGCTCTTCACCTATTTCCTCCACCTTCCCACCTACTTCTCTGTGGTAACCACTAGTTTGTTCTCTATAGTTAAGAGTCTGTTTTTTTGGTTTGTCAATTTTTTGTTCTTAAAATCCATATGAGTGAGATCATATGGTATTTATCTTTCTCTGACTTATTTCACTTAAAATTATATCCTCTAAATCCAACTATGGTGTTACAAATGGCAAAATCTCATTCCTTTTAATGGTTGAGTAATATTCCATTGTATATATATACCACATTTTCTTTATCCATTCCTCTATTGATGGACATTTGGGTTGCTTCCATATTTTAGCTATTGTAAATAATGCCACAATAAACATTGGGGTGCATATAACTTTTCAGACTCGTGTTTTCATATTCTTTGGGTAAATGTCCAATAATGAAAATACTGGATCATATAGAAATTCTATTTTTAATTTTTTGAGGAGCCTCCATATTGTTTTCCATAGTGGCTGCACCAGTTTGCATTCCCACTAACAGTGCATGAGGGTTTCTTCTCCACAACCTTGCTAACACCGTTGTTTCTTGTGATTTTTTTTTCATTTGAATGGGCTACACTGTCTTTTGTTGTTTTTATTTTTATTTGCCATTGTAGGCTGTCTCTGTGCTGAGGGTCAGCCTGAGGTGTAAAATTAAGGTCTTCTCAGGTCTTCTCTGAGACTTTTCCTGGACATGCATGGTCACTTTCTAGTTTTCCCCCTTATTTGCAGTTGTTTTTAAGTGTCCTAGTTGTTAATGCCTGATTCCTGAATGAGGAAAAAGAGAAAAGGTAAGTGGGGGGCGGGGGGGGGAAGGATGCTGCCCTTTAAATCCCTTGGTGGTTTCAACGGGAGAGGAAGGGTCTTACAAACAATGGGATGGAGAGAGGTGAAACACCTGATAGCCTCTTTGTCTGTACCTCTGAGATCAGAAGCAGCAGTCAGAGCATAGATTCACAATATTTGAAGGACAAGGTCCTCTTAGCTCATCCTGGCTCCAGCCATCTGTGTGCAAGCTACTAGAGGAACACATAGATGGCTCCCTGACACATACCTGGAGGGGTGGAGAATGAGTAGTTTCTACTGTGTTGAGACCTGAAATTAACCAAAATTAATCACAATTTGCCATCCAAATCTTCCCCTAGAAGTTGCAAGCCTTCAACAGACTCCTGAGTTCCAAAATAGTTCTATCAGACAGAATGTGGCAGTGCAAATGTTGTGTAGGTAAGATTTCTTCTTTGTCCCATGAATTATATATAAGTGTACCTTAAAATTTCTAAACGGATTCTTTTTTTCCTATTTTTTTAAAATAGATTTCTAATTTTGTTGACTTATATTTTGGTCAGCAAACTTAGTCTGTATGCCATTGATTCTTTGGTATATGCAGGACTTTTTTTTTATTGTCTTGTATTTGGCCAGTTTCTTTTCTTTTTTTTTTTAAAGATTTTATTTATTCATTTGACACAGAGAGAGAGATTACAAGTAGGCAGAGAGGCAAGCAGAGAGAGGAGAGAGGAGGAAGCAGGCTCCCTGCTGAGCAGAGAGCCTGATGTGGGCCTCGATCCCAGGACCCTGGGATCATGACCTGAGCCGAAGGCAGCGGCTTTAACCCACTGAGCCACCCAGGCGCCCATATTTGGCCAGTTTCTATTGTATAAGTGTTCCTTGTGTGTTGTTTTTTTTTTTTTTTTTAAGATTTTTTTTATTTATTCATTTGACACAGAGAGAGAGAGATTACAAGTAGGCAGAGAGGCAGGCAGAGAGGAGAGAGGAGGAAGCAGGCTCCCCGCCGAGCAGAGAGCCCGATGTGGGCCTCGATCTCAGGACCCTGAGATCATGACCTGAGCCGAAGGCAGCGGCTTTAACCCACTGAGCCACCCAGGCGCCCTTCCTTGTGTGTTTTAAGAAAATATGTGTTATTTAATGATTGGCATAACCCTATGATTATTACTTATTAGGAAAGCCTTTTTTCATCTATCCAATGGCTAGACACATATGATGGGGCATGGATTTTTTTTTCTACTCCATTCTTTTTGAGAGTCTTGGCTTGTGGTAAAGGGAATGGCCTCAGTCTCAACTCCCATCTACAGCAGCCCAAGTTCTTTGTTTGTTTAAGACCATTAAAACCTAAGCCCCTAGATTTTGGAGTATTGCCCATACCACCACACATCAATACCAGCTGTTCAAGAGTTCCAAGTTTCAGTTCCTGCTTTGCTTCTGGAACAAAGGGCTGGCCCTCTCTTTCTCATGGATTCAATAACACGTTTAAAACAATGTTCCTGTTCTGCCTTTCCCAACTAAAATGCCAGGGAGGAAGGCAATTAGGACACTGACACTCATCTTATTTGGGGTTGGGAGTGACAGAGAAGCACAAAACAAAGATGAAAGAAGTAAAGGGAGTGATCAGATCGTGTGGATCAGATAGATGGATGCGTCCATGGGTGACTGATTCCTAGGTAGGCCAGAGCTAGGAATCACTTTTTTGGAGCAGTGCTTCCCAGCAGTCACCAGAGACTTGCTCCTACAGGCAACTTCCTTCCCTAGCAGGGATCCTTCTCTGGCAATCATGAATTTAATAGTCTAGGGTAGGGCTCTGAAGACCATTTTTTCCCAGAGCCTCAGGTGACTTTTATGGGAAAAAAAAGTTTAGAATGCAATGCTCTACGATACTGTATGATTCCCAGGACCCACTTTTCTGGGTCTGAGATCTTGGAATCTGTGGTTTTTGACAGGTGCCACAGGAGATATGCCACTAAAAAAAAAATAACAAAACAACAATTAAGAGTATAGATTAAAACAAAAGCCTTAGATTAGTATATATGTGTAAGAACAAAGTATGTCAGAGATAATACTGTGTACTTAGAAACTGTAAAAGTGTGGATACAGAAGTCATATATCCATTTATTCATTCATTCATTGAACAAACACTTTTTGAGCCCTTTTATGTCCCAGATGTTTCTAGGCACTAGAAATTCTGAAATAAGTGAGACACAGACCTGAATTTCAAAAAAAGTGTACAGAAGTACTGTATACAGAATTACAGATAGGGTTTCCAAGTAAAATACAAGATGCCCAATTAAATTTGAATTTCAGATAACCAATGAATAATTTTTTAGTATAGGTATGTCCCAGTGTTTTTTTCTAAATCTGGCAACCCTAAATATAGGAATATTTAGGAAAAGCTCCCAACCCAGTTTAAGAGCTAAAGGCTCAAAAGTTCAGTCAAATGTCAAATGGGCTTTGATACAAACTGATCAAAATTAGCTGCTAAAATGGAGACTGCTGCTAAAAGCAGGTAGGACTCAAATTATACCATGTTATTCCTAGGTGGAAAAGGGAAGATGTGTTCATTTGTCCCTCAAACAGCTACTAAGTATCTCAGAATCTCCTCATAACATACTCAACATAATTAATACTTTGAGTACCACAATGACTTACAGAACACAGGTTTGTGGGCAAGGTCATCTAAAGTAATTCCTCCTTCAGGACTATATTCAAAACTGCTCGTGAAGTTGTATTTTGCAGTTCCTTCTGGAGAAACCGTAACTTTTGCAGAGTCTCCCAGAACCACTTGATTGAATTCTGCACGAATAAAAGTAACTGGAGTATCTCCTTTAAAACCTTTCTGTTGACAGAAAGAGACCACTTTACGATTATATTCAAATAGAGAATTTTCCTACATAACTGGCAACTCATTTTGACTTAAACTAAATAGCATTTTCCATGTTTTCCTAACAAACTATATCACAAATACAAAAGGGGTAGGTAGGAAATCATTAAACAAAACTAGTTGTAGCTAACTGTAACATTCTATTTAAATGCTATTATGTTGGGAGTTTTTAAAAATAACTTTTGTGCTTACATGATTATAAAAGTATATTGTGAAACATTTTAAAAAGTGAGAAAAGCACACAGGAAAACAAATTACCTATAATCTCACTCTAACAGGCAAGCACTATTAACAGTTTAGAATATATTTTCTAGTCTTTCCTGTGAATATATATATGTGCATGTAATAAAATACATATATATACACACACACACTTATACATACATCTTTTATATACACCTTTTCAAACAAAGTAGAGATCATTCATTACATCCTGTTTTGGAATGAGCTATTTTACTTTATAATAGTTAATGAATATTTTGCCATTTCATTATTCTTGTAATTTTTAAGTTACCTCATATTGTAGTTTTATTATTTAAATTAACCACGTGAAATTAATCACAAGAGAAACTCTGAAAGAATTTAGATATTTCTCAGAAGAAAAGACCTGCTGTCTAAAAAACAAAAATCACTTCTTTCATCCATTAAATGTAGTATTCAAATTTCCAGGTATTTTGCACACATGGTGATGTGACCTGATGATTATATAGTCTAACAAAAAGGAAAACTGAGAAAGAAATGCCATTGTAATGGTAAGACCAGCAGGTCTGGTGTTATAGGAGGGTGCGAAAGCCTTCCTCCCACTGGTGCTTCCAATACATCTCCATGCAACCTGCAGATAGATGTTTGACAGGGAAACCTGAACTCAAAGGCAAATATACTTTCAAGAAGAATGAATAAACTAAGAACTTCTAAATAACTTTACCAAGTCATATCCATCTGTCACAGTGATCTGCACAGGTCTGCCTGTTGATGACACCTGCTCCATAACGGCATTTGGGCAAAGTCCCTCTGGTCTTCTTTGGTCTCTGTAAACATAATCAATCAACCTGTCCCCTCAGGTACCAAAGCTGCAGAAGTACCCACATTACAATACATAACCAATACTAAGGGAGAACGTAGGAAAATGTCATAGTGAGTCCAGCATTGTCCAGCCATTTTTTGTGCCTTTTCCAACCTTCGCTGCTAGATAGTGCTTTACAGACCTGGTCACAGGAAGGATTCCATCAGTTAGTGCTAACATGATCTTTATGCATATAACTAACCCATCAAGCACAAATCTTTCCAAGACAAAGAGTAGGAATGCCATCTCCCTTACTTCCCAACCCCAATCCCCATCTTTCATGGTATTCTTTGATAGACTTTTTTTTTTAAATGTATGAAGCTCCCCTCAAAGGTTAATCTCTCACTTTTAAAATACATATATATACTTCAATAACAGGAAAGAAACAGCCACATAGAATAATGGTTAGTCCACCAGCAAAAGTTCTGATATGTGTCTTACTTAGAGATATTTTCTAATTATTTTACAACACTAAGGACACAATTTCAAAAATAAATTGGATATGTTTAAGAAAGATTTTCTGCCTCAATTCAAAGTGGAACTTAAGGTAATTCAAACGTTTACTGAGGATATAGTATGCCACGTCTATCTAGGAATGGTGGTACAAAAAGAAGGCAATACTTTGCTGTTCCCAGGCTTTATCATTATTCTGCCTCTTTTCAGTTACTCACTCACTTTCAGTTATCTAAATATCTCAGATCACTTGTTCGACACCACGTCTCCAGGCTCATTCTGGGCCAAAGCGACCCTGACAATTTTCTTATCAAATTCACATTAGAAATGACCTTTTACATTCCTTTCTTTCTTTCTTTAAGATTTTATTTATTTATTTGACACAGAGAGAGAGATCACAAGTAGGCAGAGAGGCAGGCAGAGAGAGAGAGAGGGGGAAGCAGGCTCCCGCCGAGCAGAGAGCCCGATCCCAGGACGCTGAGATCATGACCTGAGCCGAAGGCAGAGGCTTTAACCCACTGAGCCACCCAGGCGCCCTCCTTCTTTCTTCTTCAATAGTACCACATGAACTAGGTCTTCACTAACCTGACCCTGGACAAAAGTCTAATTTCTTTGAGCCTCAGTTTCACCTTCTGTAGAAAAGATAATATAACTTCTCACGTTTCACATTTGTTGTGAATCTCCACTAAAATAGTAAAACTGCTTCACCTATAAAGTAGGGCACAAACGGTATGATTAATGTGCAGTGCTTTTCCCGAATGCTCAATTACTCCCTTCAAGACAAGTAATCTCTCACTCATATTTACATTTCTCAGTGCCCGGCACTGTGCCTTGTCTTAGCAGCGTATTTATTGTATAATGAATGTAAGAAATCTGGCTAGTTACTAATGGTCAGGGCAGTCAGGTGGGGGAGGGGCGGCTCCTGCCGCCCCCAAGAGGCATGCATTTCTTCCACATGACTCGTAAGAAAATGCAAGGGAGGGGCACCTAGCTGGCTCAGCTGGTGCAGCAAAAGACTCTTGCTTTCCAGGTTGTGAGTTCGAGACCCACGTACATAGATTATGTATATTACCTATGAGTGCATAGATTACTTAAAAAGAAAACCTTTTAAAACAAAAGAAAATGTAAGGGAACAGTCACGTCAGAAACAGGTTGGACGGGGCGTCATCTGGGGACAGAGGCGCAGACGTGGACCTACCGCGGAGTATCTGGGGCAAAGCGGGAAGGGGGTTTAAGCCTGGCTTCAAGGGGGAGGCCTGAGAGGTTGGCTGGAACCTCTGCGCCGAGCCGGGTCGGTTGGCATTTAGGTCCGTACCAGACGGCCCTGGGTTGGGAGGTGGCCTGAGGTGTCAACCCGGCTGTAGCTGAAGAGAAGAGACTGAGGAAACGGGATGTGGTCGCAGGGCCACTGTGGAGAGGCTGGAAGCAGAGGGGCTTCTGAGGAGTGAAACAGCCACCTTACCTGAGGCCGCAGCAAAAGTGTTAGGCGCAACTATAGCAACCAATTACCTCTCGCGAGAATTTAGTTCCGGCAATCACCACAAGATCAATCCAAGACTCGCGATGAAGTTTTCGGGGCGGGCAACCGCGGTTGGGAGGTTCTGCGCCTGCGCTCTGGGAACTGGGCGCATGAGCGGCCGCCTCCCTGCCGAGGTTGACTTTGTCGCGGGGTCCGACTTTTGCCTTGGCATGAACCTGAAGAATTTTAAGTCGTCGATTTTGTTTTCTCGCCACTTTTCTTTCAGTATCCCTACGTAAATAGGAGAAAAACGGAGAAGAAATTTAAAGATAAGAGCCTTTGTTACATGGTTTTGAAAACAGGTCATTTAAATCTTTCTCCAAGAAAAATGCAGATGAACAACAGTATTTTAAAAGTGATCCTCTAGGGGCGCCTGGGTGGCTCAGTGGGTTAAAGCCGCTGCCTTCGGCTCAGGTCATGATCCCAGGGTCCTGGGATCGAGGCCCGCATCGGGCTCTCTGCTCGGCAGGGAGCCTGCTTCCTCCTCTCTCTCTGCCTGCCTCTCTGCCTACTTGTAATCTCTCTCTGTGTCAAATGAATAAATAAAATCTTTAAAAAAAAATAAAATAAAAGTGATCCTCTATGCTAAATGAAATAAGGCAAAGATAAATACCATATGATTTCAGTTATACATGGAACTTAAGAAACTTAAAAGATGAACATAGGGGATTTTAAAAAAAGAACAAACCATAAAACAGACTCTTAGCTGTAGAACACACTGAAGGTTGCTGAATGCGAGGGGGCGGGGCGGCGGTGAGGAGATGGGTTATGGGTGATGGGTGTTAAGAAGTACATATTTTAGGGGCGCCTGGGTGACTCAGTGGGTTAAGCTGTGCCTTCGGCTCAGGTCATGATCTCAGGGTCCTGGGATCGAGCCCTGCATTGGGCTCTCTGCTCAGTGGGGAGCCTGCTTCCTCCTCTCTCTCTGCCTCTCTGCCTACTTGTGATCTGTCAAATAAAATCTTAAAAAAAAAAGTACAAATTTTGGATTGAGAACTGCATGTTCTATGGAAGTGATGAATCACTAAATCCTATACCTGACACTAACATTACACTGTTAACTGGAATTTAAATAAAAACTTGGAAAAAAAAGTGAGCCTCTCATACGCTGTTGGTTAGACTGCAAAACAGTCCTACCTCTAGTGCTTATAGGATAAACAGACTTGAAGTATATGATATTAATCCCAAATTTTAATACATTTCAAACTCACCATTAGAGTTCTGGAACAGTAAAATACGATAGCAAAGACATGGAAACGGTCCAAGTGCCCATCAATGGAAGAGTGAATAAACTGATATACAATCACAAAATAGCATATTACATAGCAGTCTAAATGAATTAACTACAGCTACCACAAGGGTGAATCTTAGCAATGTCGTACTTACAAATGTTGCCATGTGAAGAGCCAGCTTGAAGGGGCTCCCACTGGCCAAATCAGAGATAATTTGGGCATGAAAATAATGATAATGGATTACAATCCACTGATTAAATAGCAATCTACAAGTTCACATTGAATTACATAAATGGGGAGAAAGGAAAACTCTAACAGTAGAATGCCAGTCCAATAAGGCAGAGGGAATGATGGAAATAGAGAATTACAATTTGACACCCACTATACAGGTGGATGATTCAGGCAGGAGTCTTCAGTGGATCCTAAGGTTGGTGGGAGTTTTGATGAGAAGAGGGTATTGGCACGATTTTGGAATACTAATCAATTACAAAGAAGAAATGGTGAAATGAAGAAACCAACAAGATCGCGTGATTAAGGTTAACCACCAGGGTTGGGAGGAGTCCACGTTGCATACCTCCTGTTGAGACTCACTGGGAAAGGCAAAGCATCATTTTGTGGTATTCCTATCATCAGAGGGGACTAGGTTGTAGGCCACCCTATTGAAAGTAAATGCTGTACTCTTTAAAACTCAGACATAAAAGATGGGGAACTATTCCAAATTAAAGATACAGGACAACTAAGTGCAAAATGTATTCCTGGATAGTATTTTGGACCAGAAAAGAAGACACACACTGTTGGGACAGTGGACAAAATTTGAATGGCCTCAATGGATTGTACCAAAATTGATTTTCTGATATGGAAGGTTGTTTGCTTTTATGTAGGAGACTGTCCCTGTTCAGGGGAAACTACACAACGGAGTGTTTAGGAGTCATGGAACAATACATCTGCAGTTCACTCTCTCAAACCTCACAATGTCCAGAAAAAGACGTCATAAAGAATATACGTACATGGGCGTGCACACACAGTGAGCAATGAAGGAATAAAATGTTAACTATATGAGAATCTGGGTGAAAGAGACATTGAAACTCTTTGCACTGTTTTGGGAACTTTTCTGTACATTTACAATTATTTCAATAGATATACACACACACACATACCACTCTCCATGGAAATGTCTGAGGATACAGAATTACCAGAGCCAAATTTTAAAAATAAACTTTATTTCTGCTATAAACATTAAAATTATAAAAATTAAGATCTCTTAAAGGTTGCAGTGTTATAATAAAAAGAGAGACCTATGGAACTATTAAGTAAGGCATTTCTCTCTGAAATTCTTCCCAGGTGAGAGCTGTGAGTAAATCTGCACTGAAATAGCTGTCCTACCTTGTACATAGAACACATTTTTATGTAATAAGTGAGGGTTAGGGCCAAGCCTTCTGTAAGGAACTAGATCACTCTTGATACCCAGGCACGAAAGGATAAGTACAGGTGTCACTTCCTTAAACATAACTAATCGCTGTCAAAAGACAATGACAGTGTAGGGTGCCTGAGGGTAAACCCTTGTGTTCTAGTTCTTTTATTCTCTTGGAATGCTTAGCAGTGGCCACTCTGCATTTCCTACAGTCCTTACAAGGAAAGGCATTCAAATGTTTGACTAACTTAAAATTTCAACTTCCTAAGAAAACATGGAAAAGACCCTCTTTGTGCTACAGAAAATACAATAGTACTGAGAATCAGAATCAAGTCATCTACATATACAAATGAGTTTGGGGGCAAAAAAAGCTATAATACCTAACAAAATTCAAGCTCTTTCGTTTGGGTTTCAAAGAACTCCACTAAATGACTATCTCAATAAACTCCTTTCTCATTACTCCAAGAGATTTCTAAATAGCTAATTTGTTATTTCCAATTTATTTCTGATAGCATCCAATAATACAATCAAATGTATTGCTTACGTCCAAATTGATTTAGAGTCAAAGCAATCACTATCAACATCCTAGAGGGATTTTTTGTTGTTGTTGCAGAACTTGACAAGCTTATTCTAAATTTCGTATGGAAATGCAAGAGAGCCAGAATGGCAAACACAATATTGAAAAAACATAGTTGGAGGACTCGCAGTTCCCAATTTCTAACTTATTACAAAGCTACAGTTATCAAGTAATTAAGTACAGCTTAATCAAGGCATAAGGATAAGTGTATAGACAAATGGAATGGAATTGAGGGTTCAGAAGTAAAACTTTGTCGTTATGGTCAGTGATTTCTGGCAAGAGTGTCATGATCATTCAATGGGGGAAAGAATAGTCTTTTCAACAAACAATGGTAGGACAACCATACATCCAAATGCAAAAGAAAAGTTGGACACCTACCTCACCATATATAAAAATGAACTACAAATGTCAAAGACCTAAATATAAGAAAACCATAAAAATATTAGAAGACAACAATGTGGGTACATCATGTTAACCTTTCATTAGACAATGGTTTCTTGGACAGGACACTGAAAGCCCAAGTGACCAAAGAATAGAAAAATTGGACTTCATCAGAATTTCAAACTTTTGCGCATCAAAGGACACCATCAAGAAAGTAAAAAAGGGGCACCTCGCTGGCTCAGTTGGTAAAGCATGCAACTCTTGACCTTGGGGTTGAGTTTGAACCCTATGTTGGGTGTAGAGATTACCTTAAAAAAAAAAGGAAAAAGGCAATCCACAGAATGGGAGAAAAATATTTGTAAGCCTATACAGAGTGGATATATAATTTTTGTGTATTAGGTTTCTCTATCTTAAAAAACTTCTGACTAGGAAGAGACTACCTCCACCCTGATAAACCCATTCATTGAGATAGCAAAGGTTCCAGCAAGGAGCATGCCTTTGATATGCAAACTAACCAATCCAGAGCCCTGCGTCCTGTATCTGGCCCTCACCCCCGGAAGCAATATTCCTCTGCCTTCATTATCCCAGGTCCAGGCATGGGAACATTAGCGACCATTCATGTAGCCCAAATACTACAAAATTACTCAAACTAGCCAATACTGAACTGTTTACCCTGTTCTGCTTTACCTTTCCAGAAAGCCCAATAAAGGTCATGGCCTAAGCATTTCCCTCAGCTGACCACCCTAGTGTCTTTCCCATATGGCCCTTTGTGTGCAGTGCCTCCCGTCTCTACGTTTGAACATAATAAATTGTTTTCCTGAACCTCTGTGTCTCCTCTTGTGGCTGCACCTAAACTGACCATTTCATAAAAGAATAGAGTACAAAATCATGTAAGAGTCTATTCTACAGAATATATAAATAACCAAACTCAACAATAAACAGACAACCCAATTTTAAAATGGACAAAGTGTTATAAGGCATTTTTCCAAAGAAGATAATGTAAATGGCCAATAAGCACAAGAAAACAGTCATTAGGGAAATGTACATCAAAGCCACAAAGAGAGGTCACTTCACATCCACTAGGATGGCTATAATCAAAGAGACAGAGAATGATGTTGGGTTAGGATGAAGAGAAATTGGAAGGTGGGTTCACTGCTGGTAGGACTGTAAAATGGTACAGCTGTTTTAGAAAACAGTTTGGCAGATCCTCAAAAAGATAAACATAAAGATACTATGTGATCCAGCAATTCCACTCCTAGTTCTAAAGCCAAGAGAACTGAAAACACAGGTCCACACAAAAAGCTGTACATAAATGTTCACAGCAGCATTATTCCTAATAGTCAAAAGGTGCGAACAACCCAAATGTCCACTGATGCATGGACAAAAAAAACCTTGTATGTCCTTACAGTGGATTGTTCAGCCATAAACCAGAATGAAGAACTGACTCACACTACAACAAACACGAACCTTAAAAAGTTTGCTAATTGAAAGAAGCCAGACATAAAGGGCCACATATTGAATGATTCCATTCATATGAAAAGCCCCAAACAGGCAAATCCATAGAAACAGAAAGTGCATTAGTGACTGACGGGCTGGACAGGAGCAGGGGGAATGAGGAGTGACTACTGGTAGTTCTAAAGTTTCTTTATGGATGATGAAAATGTTCGAAATTATGGTGACGACTGCATGGTGCTAAAAACCACTTAAGTGTTCACTTTAAAAAGGTGATTGGTACATGAATTATATCTCAACTTTCAAAAAGTTTAAAAATATATTGCTCATATCTTTTCTTTCCTTAATACCTTACCCCCTTCTCTATTTACCAAACTCCATCACTGTTACTTTTTCAACATCTACATGAAAACTGAACTTTTTAAATGAAACTATTTCAAAGTAATTAACATCCATCTTAACTCATGATCCTTCCACCCAGGTATCTTGCCTTCACAACTGTACAGAGAGAGGTCTCTCTCTCTTAGAACAAGGCTGTATCTTTTACCACCTTATATGCCCCTTGGTATTTACACAAAAAAAATGTTCACTGAACTACAATTGATATTTACTGTTCTTCTCAATTCTTAGTACAATCACTCACCAATTCTATATTAAATTTCTGCTATGTGCTGGGGAGGTTCACACAAAGAATAGGGTTCTCATCCTCAGCAGAAATTATCTAACATTTACAGGTTTTTTGTATGTTAATTTTTGTTTGGAACCCCCGGTATATTACAAATCTTCTTTCTTTGTATTTCTCCTACCTATTATAATGCTCAAGATACTCAGTAAGTAACTGCTCAGTAGTGGGGATAAGCCAATGGGTTTTGTATTTATCCTGCTACATCACTAAGGTAGCTCCTGAACGACTTCTCCGAAGAGCTAGAATCCAATCTACCCAAACATACTATAAGCTTCATTCACTAACTGAGCACTTCCTCTCTGTCAAGCTTCACTTTCTTGAATCATGACTAAATTGTTACTAACTTTTAAAGTCTTCCATGAATTTTTTTTTTCAAAACCAAGGACCAATAAAGATACTTAGGGAGTTTTAGTAGACATAAAAGTAGGCTATATATTTTGTGCATATAAACATATAATCCCTTTTCTAAAAGTTGCTATGGGAAATACTCATCCTTTTCCTATGTGTAAAGTTTAGTGTTTTTTTTTTGTTTTTTTTTTTTTACTTTATTTATTTATTTCACAGAGGGAGAGAGATCACAAGGAGGCAGAGAGGCAGCCTGGGTGGCTCAGTGGGTTAAAGCCTCTGCTTTCGGCTCAGGTCATGATTTAAGCGTCCTGGGATTGAGGCCCAGATCTGGCTCTCTGCTCAGC
>LNAC01000047.1:1980565-1997242 GCA_002007465.1 Ailurus styani | reverse complement strand
AAGAAACTGTTCCTGTTCTGTGAAGTAGGAATCATCATCATTGTGTTCTTATTTGGAAAATTAAACATCTAAAAAGAGATAATATAAGGCGGCCTGTGCTCCAGCACCAGATGAGTAAATGGCACATAAATAACCAGGAGAAAAAGTTGAAACAGGAGAAGTTAAACTGGGCTCACGAACTCAGAGAAAGCTTCTAGTCCAGATCTTGAAGAGTATGTAAATATTAATAGGCAAAGAGGAAGGAGAAAGATATTTCAGGCAAGAAGGAGGATCACAAATGGTTCCCAGTCTTGGCTGTGCAGTAAAATTATCGGTGGAATTTTTCTTAACACACACACACACACACACACAAACACAGAACACACACAACGATGGAGAGGACAAATACTCAGAGATTCTGCATGCGTTTTTAAGTTTGAAAGATTATGCGGCTCAGTTAAGGTTGAGAATCACCTGCATGAGGCAAGACTGTTTAATGAAACAGTAAGATAACCAATTTTGTTCGAGGGGAATGTTCTCATAGATCATTGAGAGTTGTAACAGTATGCTTGTGTTATTACCTTGAACACCAAGCTAAAGAATGTGGATTTGATTCTGCACACTGGGAGAGGCCACTGGAAGCTTTCATGCAAAAAAAAAAGGCACTGAAATGACAACCACAGGCAGTATGGACTGTGATGACAAAGAGACTACAGAAAAGAACATTCACACAACCAAAACACTTAGGTAAGGAGTAATAAAGGCTTGGATTTCAGTGGTGATTTGAGATGGAAGACATATTCTAAAAGAACCTTTTACATATTGCATCAAAGAGATATTGTCGGGCGCCTGGGTGGCTCAGTGGGTTAAAGCCGCTGCCTTCGGCTCAGGTCATGATCCCAGGGTCCTGGGATCGAGGCCCACATCGGGCTCTCTGCTCAGCAGGCAGCCTGCTTCCTCCTCTCCCTGCCTCTCTGCCTACTTGTGATCTCTCTCTCTGTGTCAAATGAATAAATAAAATCTTTAAAAAAAAAAAAAAGAGAGATTGTCAATAACTGGATGGTAGGACAAAGCAGTGCCTGACACATAGTAGGCACTGAAAAGTACTCACAGACTGAGGGATAAAGAAGAATGTGGAATCAAGGACAACTCCACAACAAATGATATTTGTATTAATTAACAGGAAGCCAAGAGAAAAGGTGGCTGGGAGCAAAAAAACAAAACAAAAAAACCCACAGGCTGTGAATTTAGTTTTAATTCTAAACTGATACAGGAGAAAATTCAGGACAGCACAGCGCAGGTTAAATATCAACTTAAGAGATTCATAATAAGGAAAATACTTCTTTTAGAGAAGACAATCTGATGTTGAACCCTAAGAAAATCCAGAGTTTGTGTCGCTTAATCAGCTTTAAGACTAAAGAAGTGGACCTGGGCGGGGCAGAGAGGCAGGCAGAGTAGAATAGACGAAGTGGGACAAACCGATGAACCTCTGCTCCCATTCTGAGGAAAGTAACTGGATCCAGAGAATGTCAGGAAATTTCAGGACTCCTATCTAAATGGAAAAACAATGCTACCCAGCTTTCCCCTTTATATCTCAGAAGCAAGAGCGCTTCCTAGTCATAGAATCTTGCTGGATTTTGTCACTGACCATCCATTCAGCAAATATTTATTAAGTGGCTATTTGTTACTATTCCTGTACTTGGTGCTGCAAATGCCCAGATGAAGAGGACATGGTTTGTATGAGGGGAGCTCACCGCCGCAGGGAGTAGGCAAGGAGATCAGTCATGACAGAGGTTTTACAAAATCCGACAACAATGAAAGCAGCAGCAAAATTCTGGCCTGAGAAAGGAAACAAACTTCACAGAGTAGCTGATTCAAGTTAAATCCTCAAGAAGCTGATTGCCACGAAGGAAAAAAAGAGGAAGAGGTGTTCTAGGTGAAGAGAAAAACATATACCAAGCACAGAGGAATGAAAGACCATGATGTGTGCAGGGAATGGCAAGAAGTTTCATGCATCATAATATAGGATATATCATAATATAGAGATAGAGGGAGGGAGAGGAGTGGAAGAGGTTGCCAAACAGCAAGAATAAGCAGGGCTGTATAAAAAGTCCTTGAGGGCGCCTGGGTGGCTCAGTGGGTTAAAGCCGCTGCCTTCGGCTCAGGTCATGATCCCAGGGTCCTGGGATCGAGGCCCACATCGGGCTCTCTGCTCAGCAGGGAGCCTGCTTCCTCCTCTCTCCTCTCTCTCTGCCTGCCTCTCTGCCNCTCTCTGCCTACTTGTAATCTCTCTCTCTGTGTCAAGTGAATAAATAAAATCTTTAAAAAAAAAAAAAAAAAAAAGTCCTTGAATCCCACCGTAAAGAGAAGGCTGAGAACCAAACTGTTTCTCTATTATACTATTTATCTATCTACCTATTTTATATATAAATTTATCTATTATCAATTACGTTACTGTGGCCATAATCTATTTTCTACTGAGCATGTATCACATATCAGACATCACATGAGGTACGAGTAGGACTATGAGATCAAGGACTACTCCAGAATTAGAAAGGTTTTTAAGAGAAATAGTGAACACACCACGCCTGGGGTCTCTGAAAGCTAGTTGTCTCCACTATGCATCACCAGCACTAATGAAGAGATAGTATCCAGGTACCTGGGTGGCTCAGTTAGTTGAACGACTACCTTCAGCTCAGGTCATGATCCTGGAGTCCCGGGATCAAGTCCCGCATCAGGCTCCCTGCTCAGCAGGGGGTTTGCTTCTCTCTCTGACCTTCTCCCTCTCATGCTTGCTCTCTTTCTCTCTCTCAAATAAAATCTTAAAAAAAAAAAAAAAAGACATGGGCGCCTGGGTGGCTCAGTGGGTTAAAGCCTCTGCTTTCGGCTCAGGTCATGATCTCAGGGTCCTAGGATCGAGGCCCACATCGGGCTCTCTGCTCAGCAGGGGGCCTGCTTCCTCCTCTCTCTCTGCCTCTCTGCCTACTTGTGATGTCTCTCTGTGTCAAATAAAGAAATAAAATCTTTAAAAAAAAAGACAGTATCCAATCTGACATACATGTAACATCTATAGGCCACTGTTTGTGGCCACAAAAGAGAAAAATACATATACCTTGCCATACATGGTCTTAAAAGCTGCTTTAATTTTTTGCCTCTGATCATTGGAACGGTTGGCCACAACATCCACAATTGCCTGCTCGTCTGTCCCTGAAAGAACCATACATGTTTAAGTAAGGATGAATTCTGTACTGGGTATTCCTTGATGACATCTCTTAGATGCTTACAAAGGTGCCTGGTGCCAGACTAAATTGAGTTATGTGCACGGGTGGACACAAATTTGATTTGTAATATAAAGCATATTTTTACTTTAGATTCAATCAATCGAAATTATAAATAAGATTAAAAACTTGTTTTCCTTACCAAAACCCTTCATTGCTTTACGAAGAATTTCTGCATCTCTCATGGCATCAAAGTTGGCAGCTGGTCGGATTGTTCCTTGAACTCCCTGAGTCATGGCGGCAGGCTGAAACAAGAGGCATAAAATCCAACTCAGTTATTGTGCTGATCATTTCATGATATAAAAATAGATCAGAGCCACCTGGGTGGCTCAGTCAGTTAAGTGCTTGCCTGTGGTCAGGTCATGATCCTGGGGTCCCAGGATAGAGTCCCACATTGGGCTCCCTGCTCAGTGGGGAGTCTGCTTCTCCCTCTCCCTCTCCCCCTGCTCCTGTTCTCTTCTTCTTGCACTCTCTCAAATAAATAAAATTTTAAAATAAATAAAAATAAAAATAAAAATAGATCAAATCATCATGTTGTACACCCAAAACTAACACGATGTTACAGGTCACTCGTATCTCAAAAAAACTGGGGAAAAAAGAAACGTGAAAAAATACCCAACTTTTCAGTAAAAGAAATACAAATAAAAAAAGTCAGGACTCTCTGCTGACAAGAAGACAACTTAACACTTCCCCGGTCATGACTCTTAAGCAAGGAGGCCATGTTTTTAAGTTTTAGGACAAAGGATAGAAGTATTTTATTATGAAGGCTCATTCTGGAACAGGCAAGAAAGACCTATCCTCTTCCTGCCAAAAGACAGCTAAATGCCAAACTTTAAGAAAGTCAAGCTTGTGAAACTTGTCGAAATCTTCCTAAGTCTTGATTTTCTTCTTAGTAGAATGAAGGAAAAAAAGAGGTTGATCCATGGATAGTGTGAGATAAGCAGCAGTATTTGATTTAAAGACAATAATATAATAAGGGCTTTAGTTAGGTAGACCCTGAGCTGCCCAATGAGGTTTCAAACAAGCACTATACTTATTTTAAAAGATTATTTGAGAAAGAGAGCACATAAGCAAGGGGGAAGGACAGAGAGAGAAGCAGGCTCTCCGCTGAGCAGGGAGCCCAATGCGGGGCTCGATTCCAGCACCCTGAGATCATGACCTGAGCTGAAGGCAGACACTTAACTGACTGAGCCACCCAACCGTCCCCAGGCAATATAATTTTGGCAGTATCTCCGATTTGCTCTATAGGCCCTCATTATCAAAGATAAAATGAAACATTTTAAAATAAGAAAAGCACAAAATGAAAGGAAACAATGACTGGAGATTCTGGGAGGTAGATATTCTTCATTGATGATATAGGAAATAAATCAGAAAGCAAAACAGGGGCTATATTTTAAAAATACAAACCTATGGGGAAATTTAAAAACCATTACAACAAATGCCATGGTAATAACTGCTTCCAGCGAGAATCATCAATGGATGCTAAAATTAGTGAGTAAAAGTATGATGGGTGGGGCGCCTGGGTGGCTTAGTGGGTTAAAGCCTCTGCTTTCAGCTCAGGTCATCATCTCAGGGTCCTGGGATCAAGCCCCACATCGGGCTCTCCGCTCAGTGGAGGGCCTGCTTCCCCCTCTCTGCCTGCCTCTCTGCCTACTTGTCATCTCTCTCTGTCAAATAAATAAATAAAAATCTTAAAAAAAAAAAAAAGAAAGAAAGAAAAAGTATAATGGGAACCAAGATATTTGCAAAGTTTGTAAGATTATAGTAGAAAACCTGGCAGACCCAAGTGACCAAAATCAATAATTTCCAGTAACAGAATAAGTCAACAATAAGTGCCTCCTGATTCATAATGCATTGGGGATCCAAGATCATCTCTGTGATATTCCCTCTAAAATGGCAAAACCTAACTTTAGTCAAGAGAAAATATCAGACAAACCCAAACCAAGGAATTTTCTACAAAATAATAGTAGCAGTAGTACTCTTTAAAAGTGTGAAAGTCATGAACAACAAAAACTGAAGAATTGTGTCATATTAAAGGAAACTTAAGAGGGGTGCCTGGCTGGTTCAGTCAGCAGCGCATGTGACTCTTGATCTCAGGGTCATGAGTTCGAGCTACACATGGGGTAGAGAGACTACTAAAAAAATAATAAAATAAAAATGGGGAAAAAAAAAGGAATAGTTTTCTTAAACTACTCAAATCAGAGCTTAAGAGAGACGGGATGAAGTGAGATGATATCCCACCAGTTTCTTAAAACTGAATTTTATTTTTTTAAATTTTTTTAAACTGAAATTTTTTTAAAAGATTTTATTTATTTATTTGACAGAGAGAGAGAGATTACAAGTAGGCAGAGAGGAGGAAGCAGGCTCCCCGCTGAGCAGAGAGCCCAATGCGGGGCTCGATCCCAGGACCCAGAGATCATGACCTGAGCCGAAGGCAGAGGCTTTAACCCACTGAGCCGCCCAGGCGCCCCTTAAAACTGAATTTTAATAAAATATTTTATTTAACCCATTATCTCTAAAATATCATTTAACAATGCAATCAACATGATTGCAAAATATAAAATGACTCAACTACTTTTTAGGCAACTGAAACTGCATTTAAAGTTATACTCATTGAATATAGGGAATAAGCAGGGAACTAACAAATATTTGTATAGTGGTTTTAAGAAAAAACTGAAACCATTATCCACTGCAAGTACTCAAGTATTTTTTTTTTCAACATAAGCCTTTACATGAGCCTTATGGTATCAAAGAAACTATGCAAGTTTCCTTTGATATAACCACCTTCACTAAAACCTAAGTAGGGCAAAAAGCCTTTGTTTATAATACACTGGACTAGGCAGTAAGAGAAACTAACCCTCCACATGTACTACTGGATGAATCTCACTTTCTATTCTCTTCTTTCTCAAAAAAACAAAAACTGGGATGTCTGGGAAAATTTCTCAGCACAGCAAAGCCCACACTATCTGCCACCAAAAATTCGACCCTTCGACATTCATTTGATGCCAACCTTCCTGCTGAAAAACAAAATTTGGGTCAATCAGGAAAGGTCATCTGGCCCAAATGCCCAACCAAGATAGAAATTTTTATCTTTCTAAACACACACACAAACAAACACAAAGACCCTCTACCAGAGGACTTTCAGTGACAGGGAGCTCTCTCCTGACAAGGTAGCCTGCTCCGCTTCCATGTAAAAGATATTTCAAAATCTATATAAACTTCCACCTACTGGTTTTAGTTCTACCTTAAGGTAATAATTGTTACACATGAGTTGCGCATGTATGTGTGTTTCATTTTTAGTGTCTTATGTTTGAAAATCTTTTATATTCAGTCATAAAATGTTTCTAAAATTATGAGCATGCTTAAGCTAAAATAAAATAAAAATTCTCATATATTATTAAAATAGTTACGGATTTATAATATGATTAACAATCAACTTCAATTAAAAAAAGGATCGAGGGCGCCTAGGTGGCTCAGTGGGTTAAAGCCTCTGCCTTCGGCTCAGGTCATGATCTTCGGGTCCTGGGATCGAGGCCCACATCGGGCTCTCTGCTCAGCAGGGAGCCTGCTTCCTCCTCTCTCTCTGCCTGCCTCTCTGCCTACTTGTAATCTCTCTGTGTGTCAAATAAATAAATAAAATCCTTATAAAAAAAAAAGGATCGAAAGCAATTCTCTATGTGCTTTGGAGGAATACCATTTACAGTATCAGCAAAGCAACACTGTGTAATAGGGAGACCACTGGTCTGGGAGCCAGAAGAGCTAGATCTAGTCTTAGCTTTGTCTTTCACTAGCTGTGCGACCCTGGACAACTTTCTTAATCTCTCTGGAGCTCAAATTCCTTAAATCAAGAGAGAAAACCAGAAAATAGCTAAAGTGTTTCTCTCCCAACACTGTAATCCCTCTCCCATCCCAGCTTTAAAAAAGCTTGAAGGGACGCCTGGGTGGCTCAGTGGGTTAAGCCTCTGCCTTCATCTCAGGTCATGATCTCAGGTCCTGGGATCGAGTCCAACATCAGGCTCTCTGCTCAGCAGGGAACCTGCTTCCCCCCTCTCTCTACCTGCCTCTCTGCTTGCTTGTGATCTCTCTGTCTAATAAATAAACAAAACATTAAAAAATTAAAAAATAAAAAAGCTTGAAAATTATAAATCTTTATGAATAAACAGTATCTTAAGAAATAAGAAAATCAAGATAAAGAGAAGCATAAAAGTATACTGCTTGTGTTCCTGTTAACTTGCATAGGATATGAAAGAATTAACAAGGCAATTAAAAATAAAACAGTATGAAAATAAAGGGCTATACAGAGATGGGGCAAAGATCTGAATTACGGGAGACCTTCAAGGGCTATTGAGAAATCAATTCAACAAACATTAATTGGCTACCATGGTTAAAGCCTTGTCAAGCACCACAGGTACATAATGATAAAACAGATGTAACTGAGCCCTCAAGGAAGTTATGAGAGACAAATACATGAGAAATTAGAAAGTAAGGAAGGCACATACAGGGGACCTAATAATGAGTGAACATTAGAAAACCTTACTCACTTCACTGTTACAATCCAAAGAAACAGGAGAGAAAACAGGATAGGAAGGAAAGGATTCTGTATTGATCTGAAAAAGAGTAGAACGTTATAAGGGTGGAAAGAGAAAACAAATCCACACTTTCTCAAACACCGCCAGAAATACCAATTACTCAGTCACCCAAGTTCATAGTTCTGTCAGCGAGGGGAGAAGAAAAGGAAAACTAATGCCAAGAACCCAAGTGAATCCCTATGAAAAAGTTATGAGTATCGTCACCTGTGGGAAGGGCAACCTACGCTTGTCTCCTTAAAATCATCAGGACACACTTACAGCAGAAGATGGACCAAAGTGAGCAGAGTTCACCAGAAGCAAGGATTAGAATCTTAAGTGAATATAATAGACCATCTCCTCCTCTGCTTCATGGAAATCTCTAATGTCAGCAAAGGAGTGGTGCCCTTCTTTGACATTATCCAATTAAATTGGATGAAATATAAAAAACAGGAGCAGAAATACCTGACTTGGGTAAGGCACTGGTCCTCCAGGATACTGAGAAGGCATCTGTCCTCCAGGAAAACCACCTACACATTAAAAAAATACAGTAAACAGGTCTTATAGGATTTTTAACTTTTCTATTTTTTTTTTAAGATTTTATTTATTTATTTGAGAGAGAGAGAGAGAGAGAATACAAGCCAGGAGAGTGGGAGAGGGAGAAGCAGGTTTCCCAAATGTGGGGCTCAATCCCAAACCCCTGGGATCATGACCTGAGCTGAAGGCAGCCACTTAACCAACTGAGACACCCAGGCGCCCTAGGATTTAATTCTTTTTTTTTTTTAATTTTTTTTTTTTTTTTATTCATTTGACACAGAGAGAGAGATTACAAGTAGGCAGAGAGGCAGGCAGAGAGAGAGGAGAGAGGAGGAAGCAGGCTCCCTGCCGAGCAGAGAGCCCGATGCGGGCCTCGATCCCAGGACCCTGGGATCATGACCTGAGCCGAAGGCAGCGGCTTTAACCCACTGAGCCACCCAGGCGCCCAGGATTTAATTTTTTAAAACAGCACTGACTACTATGAATATGGAAACATATGAGAACATTCACACCATGTTATTTACTAGGATAAACATTTTTTTTTTTTTAAGATCTTATTTATTTGACAGAGAGAGACACAGAGAGAGAGAGTAAACACAAGCAGGGGGAGCAGGAGAGGGAGAAGCAGGCTCCCTGCTGAGCAGGGACTCAACCCAGGTTCCCAGGATCATGACCTAAGCTGAAGGCAGACGCTTAATGACTGAGCCACCCGGGCGCCCCAGGATAAACTTTTTAATGTTATAATTTACTGAATTGAAAACCAACTTTGGTGGGGTGCCTGGGTGGCTCAGTTGGTTAAGCGACTACCTTTGGCTCAGGTCATGATCCCTGGGTCCTAGGATTAAGCCCCACATATGGTTCCCCGCTCAGCAAGGAGCCTGCTTCTCCCTCTCCCTGCTACTCCACCTGCTTGTGTGGCTCTCTATCAAATAAATAAAAAAAAAACAGAAAGAAAACCAACTTTGCTCATAAGAACCTTTTAAAATATTTTATGTTCTACACAATTTAACAAATAATCCTTTTTTTTTCTTTAAACACTCAAACCAAATTCTGATTCCATCTGGAAAGGATATCAGGACACAGTTCTCAGAGTTTTGGAGTGATACAGGAGTGAGCAGAGAAGCTCCTAAAGGTTTTGCTTTTTTGGCTTTGGAACAGATATTTTTTAACTGGAAAAGGGGGTACTTATTTCCATCTTACTGATTAAAGTTTTCCATCAAATTAATCCATTTCATAAAACCATGTATTTAAATTTATTTATAAAAGTACTTAAAATGAAGTTTACTGAAAGCTATCCCAAACATAAACTAAATTCTCTCAACGGCACCTGAAAAATTTAAGATAGCATACTACTGTTTTTCTCTGGATAGTTGGTACCTACCAGGTAGTGGGCCCTGTGCTGGGCCGCCACCATAGGACTGTGAGGGTGGCTGTGGATAGCCAGAAAAGCCTGCTCCTCCTGGTGGGGCTCCAAACCCTTGACCTGGAGAAACTAGAAAAAAGAATAAATATAGTGACAGTTCTTATGATTGAAGAGTAAACTTTAGGAAAATAGCTACTAAGAACAGTGGAAAAAAATAGGCTATTAATGCTATAACAGCAGTCTCTTCTGGTCTAAATTCAACTTATCAATTCCTTCTCTGTTACAAAATTCTTACTTCATTCATCTGCGTAACTAACTTATAATACAAAAGTGCTAAGCTTTTTTACCTTTGAACAAAGCTGTCTTAAAGATCACAATCATGCTAACTGAAATATCTCAATCAGTTCTTAAGATTACAAATCATCAACGGGACACCTAGGTAGCTCACTCAGTTAAGTGTCTGACTTTAGCTCAGGTTGTAATCCTGGGGTCCTGGGATCAAGTCCCACATCAGGCTCCTTGCTCAGCAAGGAGTCTGCTTCTGCTTCTCCTTCTGCCTGCCGCTTCTTTTTGTTTTCTCTCTCTCTCTCTCTCTCTCTCTCGAATAAATAAATAAAATCTTTAAAAAAAAAAAAAACCCAAGCAAACTGTTGCATATTGGTCCTTTAGTACCATGAAATTTATTCTTTTTCACAACAGAATTTTTAAGACTGTTTCCAGCTTTCATGCCCCCTAAGAAGCTTTATCCCTCTATCTTGCCAGCCAGGTTCTTACTGTCTTTGGTAGAGAGTAGGCTAAGAGCATCTCTGATCTCATACAAAACAAGCAACCCAAATCATCACTAATGCCACAACCATTACTCACCTCCTGGATAGGATGGAGCTCCCCCTGGTGGTGGAGCACCAGGATAGCCTCCGGGGGCTGGGTAACCTCCAGGGGCAGGGTAGCCTCCAGCTCCTGGGTAGCCGCTACTTGGGGCGGGTGGGTAGGCACCTCCTCCCACTGGAGGAAAGCCACTAGGATAAGGATACTGACCCGGAGGGGGGAAAGAGGACTCCTGACCTGCAGGCTGCAAAACGAGAAAATTTTTCAAATGAATGTGACCACACAGAAATATGACAGACCTAAAAAAAAGAAAGAGAGACAACTGTTAAGGTCTAGATTTTCTTTTACACATTAAAAGTCCCACTAAAAGTCTCGCTATCTTCTACTAGTTTAGCGGCATACTAGTTTGTCAGGACACTTGCTTGTCAGAAGTCAAATTTAATTCTACCTGTGTCAGGCAAGAGGGGTCTGTTTCTCTGTTTGGGAGTAAGAACTAGACTCTTTAAACCTCAAGGCTTCAGGAAAAACTAACAAAGCTCATTAGTTCCTTCATTCTTCTAACACCTGGAAATATGAAAGATACAGCTCTCTACCCTAAAGAGAAGAATTCACAGCTCTCTTGCAACACACCTGAACTTGTTGCATAATGGAAAAAAAAAAAAAGAAAGAAAAAAGTGACCTGAGTCATACATAGTGTGTGACATTTTGGAGCCCAGTTCAGACTAGACAATGTCTAAGAGTGGCAGAGACTGTCACATGTTCACTGACCTTTCTCCTCTGGCCATAAAGCTAGACTACCTTTCCCAGACCCCCTTGCAGTTAAGAGAATATGACTGAGTACTGGTGAATGAGCAGAGACAGAGGTGATATGCCCCACTTCCAGCCTGGCCCCTAAAAACCTCCTGCGCAATCCTCCATATGCTCTCATCCTCTTTTCCGTCATCGGCTAAATGGAAGCACAGAAACCAGTGGAGGACTCTAAGGCACTAGAGGTTGGAAGAGCCGATATGTGGAAGGAGCCTGGCAACCTGAAAGGCCACATGGAGTAAAGCCTCCTTGATTCCTCCCACCCTCCCACCTTCCCACCACGGACTTCTAGGAACTAAAGTAAGCAAGAAATGAGTTTTTATCGTGTAAAGTCACTCAGAAGTTGGGGTTGTCTGTTTTAGAAATTAGCCCACACTGACAAAATGGTAGCCAGAATCCAGTTCAGTATATAGGGGCCTGGGAACATAGTCATAATTCTCATTACTCCAATGATAAATTCAGGAGAGCTATTTATTCATTTTACCTGAGGATTCACACCTTATCATTAACCTACATAGGCCTCTCTTTGTATTCTCCCAAAGCTAGAAAAAAGCCTTATACACTTAGGAGTATAAAATTGAAAAGCATAATTCTCACTTAAATGTCTCGGCTATGAGTTTAGTCCTCATAGTCCAGACATCAACAAGGCAGAGCTTAGTAGCACATTTATAAAATGAACTTCAAATACTCATTCTCAGAACTACAAAACCAGGGACCTTTAATCTACTCCAATTTGCTCTCTCGGAGTCAAGCCCTTCTTAATTATTCTAAACCTTCTAACATAAAGGTTAAAAACCAGTGACTCGTGGGATGGATTTAGTTTACATATATGTGTTATTGGCTCATATAACATTTAACCTTTAAAAAAAATTAATTTCCCACTTTAAAAGGTGGGGCAATTTCCCATCAAATCCATATTTCGGGCTTTACTTGAAGAAATGGAATATTAGCAACACCGAGCCTACCTCCCAGCATGGTTAGCTCGGGCTACCGCTGAGCGGCCTTCCTAAGTGAGGCAGGTGCCCTCTCGTTCCTCCATAATACCTGCCTTAACACACTTACTCGACTCAGTATCTCTGGGCAACTGAGTTTATGACCCCTGCTCTAGCATACCTGTAAGATTCGTCATGGGCTAGTCCTACACAAGGCCCGTTCCAAGTACACAAGCTATTTGACTCTAAAAAGTGACAATACTTACAGGATATCCAGGGAAAGGTGGGTAGCCTGTTGGGGGATAGCCTGGGTATGACATTCTGTAACAACACAAAAAAGTCCTCTGTAATTTTTTTTATAAGAGTTTAGTCCTTTGAAGATATATATTGTCATAAGATTTTAAACAAAATATATCTTCTTTCAAAAGAGTCTGTCAGGCATTCAACAGGTAGATATTAGAGGTATAAGCAGTTTGTAAAATGCTTCTTCATTTCACCATTCACATCAGTGGAATCAATAAAGCCTAGTAAATGTTCCAACTTCATTCTCCTCAGACCATACCATCTTGTCATATCTGAATACTACCAGTACTATTATTTATGGAATATTTACGGAGTATCTTTTAAGCCAATTAATTTTTCACTTAAATTTATTTTGATTACTTTCTATCACTTCCATAAATGGAAAACTTATAGTTTGAGACGGTAACATTAAAATGAACATGTAAATACTAAAATAAAGGTTTTTCAGGTGCCACAGATATCCCCTTATTTGGGGATGTAACATTATGGAAACAATGGTTAAAAGTTAACCTTCTGTAGTCACACATACCTTTTTATAAAGTCAATAGTTTAAGAAACCCCATTGATTCAACACTCAGCTGCACTAATTACTAATTCATGGCCAATTTTTTTTTCCAGTAGTCTCGTTCATTCCCTACCACTCCACTGGATTATTCTGAAGCAAATCCCAGACATGTTACCATTTTAACCTATACATACTTCAGTATACATACACCTACAAACATAACTTATTTTTAATTAACAGGGCTGTTTTTAAAATAAAACCATAATATAGGGGCGCCTGGGTGGCTCAGTGGGTTAAGCAGCTGACTTCGGCTCAGGTCATAATCCCAGGGTCCTGGGATCGAGGCCCACATCGGGCTCTCTGCTCAGCCAGGAGCCTGCTTCTTCCTCTCCCTCTGCCTGCCTCTCTGCCCACGTGTGATTTCTCTCTCTCTCTCTCTGTCAAATAAAAAAAGATAAAAATCTTAAAAAAAATAAAAAATAGGCGCCTGGGTGGCTCAGTGGGTTAAAGCCTCTGCCTTCGGCTCAGGTCATGATCTCAGGGTCCTGGGATGGAGGCCGCATCGGGCTCCCTGCTCAGCGGGGAGCCTGCTTCCTCCTCTCTCTGCCTGCCTCTCTGCCTACTTGTGATTTGCTCTCTCTGTGTGTCAAATAAATAAATCTTTAAAAAAAATAATAAAATAAATGAAACCATAATATCATCAACGTGTTAGTGTTCACATTTCCACTCTTTTATTTTGTACTTGCTTNGTGTGTCAAATAAATAAATCTTAAAAAATAATAATAAAATAAATAAAACCATAATATCATCAACGTGTTAGTGTTCACATTTCCACTCTTTTATTTTGTACTTGCTTATTTATTACGGAAAATTCAAAGACTTTAGAATAGTTTAGATTGAACTACATGGTATTTATGCGGTGACAAGTATGTGGGTATTCAATACACTCTTCTGTCCCCTCTTGCATGTTTAAATTTTTCTATAATGAAGTTTTTTTTTAAAGACAGCTCATACAATAAGAGACTCTTAATCATAGGAAACAAACTGAGGATTGCTAGAGGGGAGGAGGGGAGGGGGATGGGGTAACTGGGTGACGGACATTAAGGAGGGCATGTGATGTAGTAAGTACTGGCTGTTATGTAAGACTGATAAATCACTGACCTCTATCTCTGAAATTAGTAATACACTATATATTAATTGAATTTAAATTAAAATAAATAAGACAGCTCATGTAAAACAAAGGCAGCCAGTGTGAATCAAAAAGCCACAAATATATACTTATGTATGTGTGTAAATGTCTTCTGCATTTGAAGAAAACGCCACTAACCTAAAACAAATGCAAATAAAGGGAAAAAACAAACATTCAAAACAATATCGGTTCATGGCCTGACCATATCTAAAAACCTACTGGTGATCAGATACAATATACCTGGCAAATAAAGTCAAACAGTCATTTTTTTTTTTTAGCATCTACCATAAAACACTGTACTAAGATTGGAGAGTAACAGGATTATCAGAGGTTTAAACTGTTTTTAAAGGTGATGGATACATTGGCAGGGAAGTTGAACACTATCATGTGCAAGGCAAAGGTGGGATATAATTGTAAGATGGACAATCATGAAAAAAGAATGAGGAGTATATTAAGATAGAAGCCAGTTAGGAGATCTTCAGTATTGGTGTGGAGTTAAATATGCATCTTTCCCCCACCAGATCACTCTTAACATCCCATAGCTAACCAAGAAACAGACTGTTAACTATAAAGAACAAAGTGATTATTGGGGGGGAGGGGAGTTTAAACAGGTGATGGGTATTGAGGATGGCACCTGTGATTAGCACAGGGTGTTGTGACGATCACTAAATTCTACACCTGAAACTAATACCGTATGTATGTTCGCTGATTGAGATTTGAACAAAAACTTGGGGGAGGGAACCCCGTTACTAGTCCCACTATTTAAATTACCTATTCCTAAGTACAGTAAATAACCCAATGTTTTTCTTTTTCCTTTGAAATGCCTCTCCTACCCTTCTTGTAATTTCTATTCTCATGGTCGTATCCTTAGACCAGGTTTTCATCACTTGATGCCTATTTTACTAAAGTTACTTTTCTATTTATGTCCTTGCATATACCCTCACACTTACAGTTTTCCTGAAATGCTCCTCTTTCAGTATATCACTCTTGAGGTTAAAACTCCTCAAAGACTGCTGCTGAAGTATCACATGAAAATTCAAAGGCCTGGGTGGCTCAGTGGGTTAAAAGCCTCTGCCTTCGGCTCAGGTCATGATCTCAGGGTCCTGGGATTGGCCTCCCTGCTCAGCAGGGAGCCTGCCTCCTCCTCTCTTCTGCCTGCCTCTCTTCCTACTTGTCATCTCTCTGTCAAATAAATAAAATCTTTAAAAGAAAATTCAAAGGCCTGACATTCAGGTCTCCTTAGTACTGTCTCCAATTTATCAATTCATATTATCTCTTAACAATACCTAACCTTCAGTGTGAAATCTCTACCACTTGAACCATTCCCAACATGCCTTTGCTTCAGCCACTGTTATTAACTGACTTGACCCTCACGCCTGGGCTCACTCACCTTCCCTGACTTACCAAGCTCAAATCTTCTCTCTCCTTTGAACAATGTACTAGATAAAACAGTATTTCTTCAACTTTAATGTGTATGTGAATCACTTGGGGATCTTGTTAAAAATGCAAACTCGGCTTCAGTTCTGAGATGGGGCATGAGATTCTGCATTTCTAACTAGGCTTCCAGGTGATGCTGATGTTGCTGGTCTATGAATCATATTTTTTAATTCATATGAAACATCTCTAAATCATAGTAAGTGGGGAAAAAAGGAAAGGTGAAAACTGCATAAACTGCCAACTATAAGTGTAGAAAATACATTTGCTTGTATGTATAAGAGAATATCCCAGAAAGTATCCTCAAAAAGGTAGAAACCAGTAGATGCCTCCAGGGAGGCCAGTTGAGGTATAATGAGAAGGAAACTTAATTTTCAATGTACCTTTAGCCCTTTTGGAATTGTGCATGTATCATCTATTCAAAAGGTAGATTTAAAAAGGTTTTTGCGACACAAAGGTAGTGTTCCTCAGGGGCACGTGCACCCGAATGTTTATAGCAGCAATGTCCACAATAGCCAAACTATGGAAAGAACCTAGATGTCCATCAGCAGATGAATGGATAAAGAAGATGTGGTATATATATACAATGGAATATTATGCAGCTATCAAAAGAAACGAAATCTTGCCATTCGCAACGACATGGATGGAACTGGAGGGTATTATGCTGAGCGAAATAAGTCAATCAGAGAAAGACAATTATCATATGATCTCTCTGATATGAGGAACTTGAGGGGCAGGGTGGGGGGTTGTGGGGGGTAGGGAGGGAAAAATAATGAAACAAGATGGGATGGGGAAGGAGACAAACCATAAGAGACTTCTAATCTCATAAAACAAACTGAGGGTTACTGGGGGGTGGGAGGGTAGGGATAGGGTGGATGGGTTATGGACATTGGGGAGGGTTTGTGCTTTGGTGAATGCTGTGAAAGATGTAAGCCTGATGATTCACAGACCTGTACCCCT
>LNAC01000047.1:1908425-1974676 GCA_002007465.1 Ailurus styani | reverse complement strand
AAGCCCCAAACTGAGTTTATTATGGTATAAACTAGGTAATAACAAATAATTCCAGTATATTCAACTAAAGTCAATATACCCTGGGATATTTATTTTTAATTTATTTTTAATTTTTTAAATTTATTTGAGAGAGAGAGCACAAGTGGCAGAGGTAGAGAGAATATCAAGCAGATTCTCCCTGAGCGTGGAGCCTAAGGCAGGGATCAATCCCACGACCCTGAGATTGTGACCAGAGCAAAACCCAAAAGTCAGAAATTCAACAATGACTGCATACCCAGGTGTCCCTACCCTGGAATATTTAAATACAACACAAGCCAAAAAGCTACTCTAGGGTCAGAAGTCCCCAAGAGAGAAAAAGAAAATAAGATATTTATCTAGAAAAAGCCAGGAAATAGAATATGCCAATCCTCACAACCTCTCTCATGTTCCTGACTTCTCTGATTTGCCCATTCTTTTTTTTTTTTTAAAGATTTTATTTATTTATTTGACACAGAGAGAGAGATCACAAGTAGGCAGAGAGGCAGGCAGAGGGAGAGGATGAAGCAGGCTCCCCGCCGAGCAGGGAGCCTGATGTGGAGCCTGATCCCAGGACCCTGAGATCATGACCTGAGCCAAAGGCAGAGGCTTAACCCACTGAACCACCCAGGTGCCCCTGATTTGCCCATTATTGTATCACTTCAAGTCATTAACACCTCTCCATTTTTCAGCCCAGATTGCTGGATAAGAAAGTCTCTTCCAGAAAAAAGAAGGTGCCATTCTTTTCCTTGGCAGCATCCGATTCAAGTCAAAAGGTACAACTTTCTCACAAAGGAAAATGTTAGGAATTCTAGGCTCTGGAAAGACTGATACTAGGGCCTCTTGTAACATTAAATCTAGAATCCTGTCTCTGGAAGCTTCTTGTGGTTAATCTCTTAGAAAAGAGTCTAATCATATAGGAACTCCCATTCAGTTTAGAATCTTTACCTAGACAAGTGGCCAAGGTTTAGGATATAGTGGATTTCAAAGTTGGCAACAAACTGACATCAGCAGGGTAATTTCATTACAACCTCCCAATTTTCTAGAAGTCCAGTTAGGATCTGGCTCAGCTATTTAAACCCCAGCATCTGCTTTCTCTTCCAGTTGCCTCCTGTCCAGCTGGCAGGAGCTTCCAAGAAACATGATATAGTAGGCACTGCAGAATACTGGTTGCTTGTTGGGGTTGGAATAGACCTGTTCAGGTTTGAGGGACGCGAAAGGATTAGCTCCATAGGCAGTGATGTGTGTATCCAGGTCCACCAGAATCTGCAAAGAAGCTGCCAACTCCTGATGGCTATAGGAGACAGATAAAAAAATAAATAAATAAATAAATTGGTCCACTAATTATGAGAGACATAGGAGAGAAATTCCTCAGAACTTGATACTTCTGGACTTATTAATCCCCCAAATTACATAAGGCTAGACAGGCAAGGGTATCCCTCCCTCCCAAATGTCTCACTAAGTACCTGATTAACCAGCATAAGGCTTGGTTCCAAGAGGATTAGAAAGCCAAGTGTGGAAAGGAAGGAAAGCCTCACCAGAAGACAGAAGATGAAGAAGAGGGAGAGAAATGAGCTCATCTATAGACATATGAGGGAGGGAGGGAGGTATCACCAATAGGAAGAGGTTGAAACCTGTAAACAGTGATCAATGTAGGGATCTCATAATCACGAAGTAGCAGAAGGGTAGGCAGCCAAGCCTCCATCAAGTCTGGGGAAGCATGGAAACCTATGTGGGGAGAAAAACAATAGAAATGGATATAGAGAGAGGAAAGGCTGAGGTAGACCCTAATCAAGATACTATTTTGATTGTGTCCACCCCTCCCTTCCCCTTCCTCACTTCCAGTGCTCATTTACCACCATCATCCACCCCGAGTTCTGCAATGGAAAATTCTGAACCCCCGCACATATGGCTAATGATCAACCAAGGTTGTCATCATATTACATTTAACCTGACCAAAGGAATGGGGTTCCAAATAGAGGAGATTCAAGAGTCAGGATGCAAAATTCCCAGAAAAGCCAACCAGTATTTCTCTGAATGACTCTTACCTGGATGGAATGCCACCACCAAATCTGGATGGGCTACCTGTCCAGTCTCTACCTGCTCCTCCCAGAAGTCATGATAGAGGCCCTTATGGGCACTAAGTTGAACTGTGCCAGGTTCCAGGGGGGAAGATGAGGTGCTCTGTGTAAAACCAGCAGATACGTCTATACCCACCATGATCACACGGAGGCCTAGGTGTCCAGGAAACATGTAGCCAAGCTCATCATAGTCCCCTGGGCGAGTGAGGAATGTCTCCACATGGGAAGCACCAACCACATGTACTGTGCTTCCCCCAATCTTCCTAGTGTCTATCCCCGAGGCCCGAAGCCCAAGGCCCAGTGTCAAGGGCCGTGATAGGGCATCTGTCAGCAGCCGCTTCAAAGAGCCCTGCAGGACATCTGGGTCCGGCCTTGGCCGTCCTACGTTGGCCCACAGGGTGGTCATGGCGTGACTACCTAGCACAGCATCGAGTGTAGCATCTAGCTGTAAACACCGCATAGAAAACCAGGTGTCCCAGCCCTGTACAACTTCAGCCAGGCATGGCCAAGGTCCTGAAGGTAGGACAAAAGCACCTGCAGAAAGAAGGGATAAGAGTGACCTAATCCATTCCTGGCTTCAGTATTCCTTCCAAATTTACTCTTCCAACTTGTGACCAGGAGTGCCCCCCTGAGTTTCTCCTATTTTCCTCATAACAACGTGCTTTCGTATCTTTTTCCAAGTATAACCAACCATGACCACTGTGGCAGAGTTCTCCAGCACCACCGCCTTACCTGTGACTAGGAGCCATTCCACAAGACGGTCCACAGCTACCAGACGCAGCTCTTGACAAACCTTCCTGTGCTCTGGCCAGTCTGACCTCTGGCACTCTGGACCACAGTAATAGACATTTCTGCACCTGAAAGATTAGCCCCAAAAATGGATGCTCCTATACCTCAAAGGTGATTGGGGGATGTCTAGGGACGGGAATTGATACTTCCTGTATCTAGAAGAAAGATCACTGGGTAGGGAAAGTAGGGAAAGGAGTTAGAGCTGATGCACCAAATTTGGAGAGTACATTTGGCAGGGGAGCCATGAGAGACCAGGAATGTGATTATTCTCTTGGGTCAGAGTAACACCTCAGTCTGTATCTGGAACAACTCACTTTTTACATCCCTTACAGAAAAAAAAATATATCAGGAGTTTGCAGCTGCCGTCTTATCACAGGCGTGGCTCAACCCCAACCTCCTCAGAACAGATATGATCTTACCCCTTGAATACTCAAGAGGATGGAAGTAGAGAAGATTTTGCAGTAGATTATACAGATCATTCCCTCTCCACAGGAAATATGTTCTAAGACTCCCAGTGGATGCCTGAACTCATGGATAGTACCAAACTCTACATATAGTATTTTTTCCTATACATACATACCTATGTTAAAGTTTATAAATTAGACACGGTAAAAGATTAATGACAATAACATTAATGAGACAATTATACTATAATAAATGTTATATGAATGTGGTCTTTCTCTCAAAGTATCTTATCATACTGTACTGACCCTTCTTGTGACGATGTGAGATGATAAAGTGCCTACAAGATAAGATGAAGTGACGTGAATGACATAGTGCTGTGACACAGCATCATGCTATTAACTTTGTGACAATAGTCAGAGGAGAATCATCTGCTTCCAGACTGTGGCTGACAGCACATAAGAGGGACTACTGTACCATAGTCTGATTTCCCCATAATACCCAAAATAAGCAGGAGCCCAGTCCTTTTCTAATCTTTCTGTGGTTTGGATCACACAAAATGAGGAGTGGGCCTGAAGTTATTCTGAAAACTCTTAGACCTTTCCTCCTGCAATGAAGTCTTAAAATAGGATCATTTCTGGATAACTCTCCTGTTGGCCCCCAACTAGTCACCTCTTGCACTGCCGTAGGACCTTGGAGTCTGAAAGGCCACTGGGAAGAGCTCTACAGTGAGCACAGAATTGGAATGTGTCCTCCATCTTCTGGAACATTTCTCGAAGGCATCGAAATCCAGAGCCTGATACAGAAGCACCCCCATCTAGCACCAACCTGCAGAAACGGCAGAGAAGTGGCAATAGGAAAAAGTATCTCCAGCATCATTCATGACCTATACTTTGCCTCCTAAACATTTCCATCTATTCCCACTATTTCTCACATGAGCAAATATTTCTTCTACAGTGACAAATCTTGCCAAAGTCAGGATGAGAAACTCCCTCACTATAAATGCTCCACATTCTCGAAGTTATACTCCCTTCTTGCTTTCTAAAATAATTTCTACCGAAGCTAATATATTACTCTTCCACAGAGCTAGTCACTCACTTGTATTCTTCATAGCTTTTCATGTTTAGCTTTTGAAGGATTAGCTGGGGTAGGCCAGGAACATTATTCTCCAAGGAGAAGAAGCCAAGTGCATCAATGCTAGGGTCAGGTTTTGAGAGGGTCAGAGGCACAGAGGTCACAACTGTGGGCGGGGTTACAACCATGGGAGTCACCGATGAAGTGGGTTTCTTGTGCCTTCGTTGCCGGGACCTTGGAGCCATGGCTGTCCACTGATACCTGGGGGACTATATGTAGAACAGATAGGGAATGAAACTGCAAGCTAGACAAGTATGATGTGTTTTCATACGTTTGACCTTTCAATTCTCATTCCAGTCTCTCAGACCTAGGTATCAGTAAGATTTATTTAGGATCTACTTATTACTGATCACCACAGGCAGTTATAAAAAACAGGAGGAGAATAATTGTATATCAACATAATTATATATGTATACATATGAAGTTCTATATGAAATATAAATTATGTATGTAAGTAAATGCATGGAAAAAGTCTGGCAGGGCTCATATAAAACCAATAACAATGATTAACTCTAAGGAGGGAAAGAAGTAATGGGATAGGAACTGGGTTAATCAAAGGAACTTTAGACTTAACTGTAATGTTTGACTCTTGAATACTAAGAATATACTCATATATTATTAATGCATTTTAAAAATCAACTTAAAATAAGGGAGGAAAAAGTAACAGAAATTTTGATTGTCCAAAACTACTAACTAATTGGAGAATCAATCTCCCCTAGCTAGGGAAATAAAACATTCATTTTAGAAGACCTATCGTCACACTTTTTTTTAAAGATTTTATTGATTTATTTCACAGAGGGAGAGAGATCACAAGGAGGCAGAGAGGCAGGCAGACAGAGAGGGGGAAGCAGGCTCCCCGCCGAGCAGGGAGCCCGATGCGGGCCTCGATCCCAGGACCCTGAGATCATGACCTGAGCCGAAAGCAGAGGCCTTAACCCACTGAGCCACCCAGGCACCCTATCGTCACACTTTTAAGCAATCAACCCAGCAGTAGAAATTAAATGCATTACAGAATCAGCCCCGCAATATTAAGATTTATGTAGTCAAAGCAAGTTATGCGAATTATGAGGAAAATTGCCTAAGGAGGTGAACTCTGAAGTGGAACTAATCCCATACCCACCCACTACCTGGGAGGTATTCTGATATTCTCCTTCCCTGCCTTGTCTTCTCCCATTCCTTCCCAAAGGAATGAGTAAACAAAATGAACTATATTGGGAAAAATAAAACATCCATTAATTTGATAAATATTTATTGCTAAATATATGTAATCATTTATAAAATATTATAATGGAAGCAATATGAAAAATATACTTAATATCTAAATGTCTTATAGAGGGATCAACTGTAAATTATAAGGCAGAATATAAATCCTATAAGTGAAACTGAAGCACTAATAGGAGATTAGAAGGAAAGAGTCTCTTTAGTTGGTTAGCTGTAGAAGACTTTATAAAGCATATAGCAGTCAGAATGTTCCCAACTAATGACGGTAATACTTTGAATACATGGAGATAGAAAAAAAGGAATTCTAAGCACAGAGAAGAGCGTGAGCATAGAAATGTAGATAGGAACACTCTAGGAATTAATGAAATAGAATGGTTTGAGTTTGATTACTAAGTATAACATAAATGTAAGAACTAAAACTATAAAGTTTTAGAACACATAGGCAACACACCGACAATATGCTACAATGTAGGTGAACCTCAAAAGCATTATGCTAACTGAAAGAAGCCAGACACAAAAGACCATACATTATATGACTCCATTCCTATGAAATATTGAGAAAAGGTAAATCCAGAGAGAAAGCAGATTCATGGTTGCCAGGCACTGGGTGGAAGAGGTATGGGGAGTAACTTAAATGGTTATGGGTTTTTCTTTTGGGATGGTGAAAATGTTTTGGAACTAGACAGAAATGGTGGTTGCATAACAATGTGAATGTATGACATACCATGTTCATTTTAAAAGGATTAATTTTATGTTATGTGAATTTCATCTCAATTAAAAAATAAAAAAGGTATTTATAGAGATTGAGAAGCTAAAAAAGTTGTTTTTTTAAAGATTTTATTTATTTGTCAGAGAAAGAAAGAGAGAGCGTGCCTGCACAAGCAGAGGGAGCGGCAGGCAGAAGGCTCCCCGCTGAGCAAGGAGCCCAATGCAGGACGCAGGCCCAGGACCCTACCATCATGACCCCAAGGCAGACGCTTAACCAACTCAGCCACTCAGGTGTCCCAGAGAAGCTAAAAAATTATTAACCGTCAGATTAACTGCCTCCAGGGACAGGGAAATGGCAGAGGATAAAAATGCTAACAGTGGTTGGTTTTACTGTGAATAAGGTAACTATTCAAGTACAAATCAGGGATCATGTTTTGTTACAAAAATAGTCTGACATCTAATCCTTCTGGACCAGATTTGTTAGGGAAAAAACTCCAAGAATCATTCAGCTGAGGTGGAGGTGGCAGAACAAACAAAGACCTCCCAGAATCATCCAGCTAAAATCTATTATCTGTACACCTGAAACAAATATAACACCTTATGTTAACTAACGGGAATTAAAATAAAAACTTTATAAAATTTATTATTTTACAACATGGCTCTTGCAAACTACTCTCCTTAGTCAATGAGGGAACTAATTTGTATTTTCCTTTGTACTTTCTCTCTCATCCTCTCATTGCACCCCTGTAATCTCTCCCCTCATCCCACAGATAAATGGATGTTTTCAGAGTCTACACAATAGGGATAGCTAAGCTCATCTGCATATCATATCTTCTACATTCTCGCTAATACAGAAGAAATTAGACCTGAAGGTGATAGATTATTTTAAGATTTAAGGGTCATGTCCCTTTACTAAAGGATGCCTTCACACCTGAGTGTACCCCATTTCCAACAACTGACCTGACTCCTCCCTCCACTTTAAAAAATATATATACTTTATCTATCTACTCTATTATCTATCTATCTATCTATCTTTAAGAGAGTGTGCCTGTGTGAGCGGCAGGGGAGGGACAAAAGGAAGGGAAGAGAATTTTGAGCAGACCCTGCACTCAGTGGGGAGCCCAACTTGAAGCTCAACCTTAAAACCCCAAGATCATGACCTGAGCTGAAATCACGAGTTGAATGCTCAACTGATGAAGTCACCCAGGAGCCCCTTCCTTCCATTTTTAATCAGTACACATTCTCATCCAATTTCCAAAATCATTGCAACTCGAGAAGCATTTCTCTGCTCTGTGTACCCAGCCTCTTCGGGCAAGATAACACCTTGTACCTTGAAAGAATGGATTCATCTTTCTTTAAAGGTATAGAGAAAAATTATCTTTGATTAGAGGTAAGTCAAGAGTCTTAAATCCCAGGAATAGTAATAAATATGTATTCCTGATGTTCAACTAAAAGCCTTTGTGCTGCAAGGGAAGCCAATTAAGACCAGAAATGTACTGCCTAACTTATCTTCCTTTCCAAAGTTCTTCTCCAAAGGAAGATTAACTCTTGGCTCTCTGGCAGTTGGTCGAACTGGCTGGGAAGTGAAGGGATCAGTTTGGTGATAAAATCCTTGATAGTTTCCTGTGTCTAGAGCAGGTTCACGATACAAATGAACTAAATTTCTGGGAGGAAAGAAAGAAGGTGCATTTGTATCTACATGAGGCTCATGTCTGAGTTTGTGTACCCTAGGACCAGACCCAGCTTCCCTGGTTCTAACTTTCCTGCAATAGGCCCCAGGATCCTCCAAGTTTGAGGGGAGGGACCGAACTGAGAGAAACTAAGGCAAAAGGGAGAGGGCACAAGGGAGAAGTTGGAAAGAATTATATATAATAAGCTTTCAGAATTTTCCAGAGATCAGAGTGTACCTCACCTACAGGGAATCACTTTAACGTTTTTCTGGCCATCCCCAATGACTTGGGCTCTAATTTATTCCCATAATGTAAGAGAGAAAACATCAACACCAAAGACTAAAGAGGAGACATGGACTGCACAGTCTAGAAAAACTTTTCTCTTTCATTTCCAAATTCCCTCCGGTATTAGCCTATTCCCAGACCAGGTCTCCCATCTTTCTCCATCACCAAATGTCTCAAGTTTCACCCAAACCAGTTACCTTCTATCTCCAGGCCAGGAAAGCCCATCTAATTTTCTCTAACTCACCAGCAAACACAAAACATCTTTGGGGAGGTAGGGAAAGGGGGAAATGAAGCTAGTCACTGGGGGATCCTATAAGGAGTTGGGAAAGAGGAAGAGAAAAAGGAGGAATATATTAAGAATATTGCTATTATTGAACACATTAAGCTGCTTAATCAGTGATTAACACTCCCTGGGGTGATAAATGTTTTACTCAACTATAAACTAAGCAAGCAGATGGTTTGATGGAAAAGTAACTTACCCTGCTAAGCCCTCGGCTTCCTTTCTTCTCTCTTTCTTCCAAGTGAAGTGAATGCTTGATCTCCTCATGGCTAGGTTGTGGCTAACTTGCAGCTGTCCCTTCATATCACTTTCCTTTGCAAACTGCTGAAATGCTGAGTCTCTGTGATTAGGTGTGCCCTGCCAACCAGACAGACAACGCTGTCCCTAACCAGGTAAGGAGGGACCTGGGCCCCTGCCTGTGGACTTCTCTCTTTCTGACCTTCGTTCTCTGCCAAGAAGGCTAAGAACTCTGTCAACGCTCCCAAACTCACTAAAGGCAAGGCAGGCCAAGGAAAGATGAAACCTATTGCTTCCTGAACCTCTCTCACTAAGGCAGCATTTCTGTTCTCAGTCCACAGAGTCAGAGAAAACAAAAACAAAAACAAAAACCCTGGGACTAGTTCAAAGTCATTATTTGGTTGGAAAGGTAGGCACTAGCTCAGATCAACAGAATTCCTAGAGTTGTGGATGTCAGTCTAGACCCAGGATGAGTTAACCCAAGCCCAAAGTCCCTGTGAGCATAACAAACACTGCTCAAACACAATTCAACAATGATCAATCTAGGCTTTAACACAAACATGATACCTAAGAAAGAAGAATACAAATGGTCATTTAATGGTACAGAGGAAATCAATTGTAGGGGAAACAAAATTAACTTGTAAAATCCACTTTCTCTGAAAGGAGAGCAAAGTACTTTCTGAGTAAATGTCATCAGGCACACTCCACTTATTTATTTCAAAAGAGGAATAAATAGAGGAATAAAGCAAACAAAACCAAAATATTATTGGCTAAAAATACACTATTTCTAGGAACAGAAAATATAGAAGAATCACTTTAAACATCTTATTCCTTCCTATAATGAATACTGATCCAGGGAATCTGATAACAGATTCCAAGCTCCTTTTCACTTACCAAGCTCCAGAATCTACCAGAAATTATCAGGCCAGTGGTCCTGTACGACTGCAAGACCTGACTTTCTGCCTACATCTGGCCCTAGCTATGTCACTTACCTGCCTCTGTGAACATCATCAAACTGGGGAACAGAACAACTTATAGTCAATTTGAGGTCCTGGAATGTGACAAATAAAAAATCTACATATGAATAGTTGCAGAGGATGGATTCTAAAGGAACCCCAAACTGTAGAAAGCAACTACACATAGGGAAGGTAAAAGTAAGTGTTAAGGATGCAACGAAACATTACATATTATTCAGAACAGCTGTGCAGAAAAGAAAGTCAGTAGCAATAGGCAAAAATCCTGAGTAAAACAGGAGTAATTAATTTTAAGCAAAGGTTTCAGGCCTATTTCAAATTTAACTGGTAGAACTTTGAAAGGTTATGAGTTCTGTTAATAATGGCTGAACTGCAGAAGACACAGGAAGTCAGAGATGGTCTCGCAAGTGTCATCTTTGAATATAAAGGGACATAATATAGAGGAAAAATTGATACTACTAATTTATATTTTACCATCACTACTACTAGCTCTGGTAGACATTTAAATTTACAATTTAGAAAGATCTGAACTTTTCAATTTGCTTTCATCATAAATTACATTTTTTAAAAAGCCTTAAAAATGCTTCTATGGTTCATTGTGAAACCTTAAAAAATACTTCTATGGTTCACAGTTATGAAGAAAGACTAGAAAGAGGTTCTTATTCAACAGTTAGGAAGTGGTCTGTGAGGCGCTGGGGTGATTTTTCTACCACTCTTAATGTATACCACTTTTCTGCATTCTGTTCCTTTCTCTTATTTTCTTCTTCTTTTTAATCTTGACCATCAACCCATAATTCTTCTTGTTTGCTAATGATATTTTATGTTTACCCAAGAATCCCACAAACACTATATAATCCCAGTGACAGACCTAAGTGCCAAGGAAGTTCCTGGTACCTGATATACTAGTTAAGCTCTTAATTTAAGATGCAGAGTTTTCATAAAACAGTAACATCCAGAAGAACCTTTAAAGGTATGCAGTGCACAGTAACTGAAAGGATAGCTCAAGGATCCGAAGGGGCACATGCACCCGAATGTATATAGCAGCAATGTCCACGATAACCAAACTATGGAAAGAGCCTAGATGTTGATCAACAGATGAATGGATAAAGAAGATGTGGTTTATATACACAATGGAATACTATGCAGCCATCAAAACCCCCGAAATCTTGCCATTTGCAATAACGTGGATGGAACTAGAGGGTATAATGCTAAGCAAAATAAGTCAATCAGAGAAAGACAATTGTCATATGATCTCTCTGAAATGAGGAATTTGAGAGGCAGGGTGGGGGGTCAGGGCGTAAGGGAGGGAAAAATGAAACAAGATGGGACTGGGGAGGGAGTCAAACTATAAGAGACTCTCAGTCTCAGGAAACAAACTGAGGGTTGCTGGAGGGGAGAGGGGTGGGAGGGATAGGGTGGCTCGGTGATGGACTTTGGAGAGGGTTATGTGCTATGGTGAGTGCTGTGAATTGTGTAAGACCGATGATTCATAAACCTGTACCCCTGAAACAAATACATTATATGTTGGAAAAAAAAAAAAGGATAGCTCAAGGACTGTTATGTATGCAAGCTGATAACACAGCAACTAAAAGCTGTATAATCAACAATTTGAGTTCTCTTTGTTACCTGGAATAAGGCACATATATACAGTTCAATTTAAATTAATGCTTTGTAATGTGTATCATTATAATTATTATTGAAAACTGTAAAGTTCTTATGTGACTATATTATAAAATGTTGAGCAATATTCTAATTCCCCTCAAATTGCAAAATTTCATACTTATTTTGATTATGGAAGAGAAAGGAATATGATGGCAAGAAAATACAGAATTATGAGTATCTTTTTTTCTTATAGTTAAAACACCCAATAAATTCCCAATACTACTATAGTAAAACTCTACACAATAACATTTTCTTTCAATTAAAAGTTAAATGAAATAGTGATTTTAAATATTAGATTTAGGAGGCCTATAAAAGGCACCCAAAGTAATCTAGTTTTCAGTTACTAATGCTTATATAAGACAAATGTAACCAAAGTTAAAAAAAAAATTTATGAAGACAAGAATTTAATTTATCAAATTACCATGAACTCTCCACAAGATAATCTCTGAAGGCTATATCCCAGTTCTATTGACAGGATTTTCTGATCTGCATGAGATCAAATCAGACTACATCTTCCAAATAAAACCCAACACAGAGATAGGAGCAGCGGCCCATGCATGGAATTTATTGTGTGCTACTGTTTATAAAATACTCGAATAGTCCTGCACATGCATAATATTTCCAACTTAGACAGGAGACCGTACAGGGTGCACTTTCTGGCAAACAAAACAATAGATGGTTCCGCTGCCTGGAGCTCTGAGTTGTATTCCAGGGCATGAGGGAAGCAGGCCACCAACGTAAAGGGAAATACCAAACTACAGTGGCAATCAATACAGGTCAGTAATTGTGAAAAATTAGCACATGGCTCCATTTAGTTTAACCAAGCAGTTCTGTAACTATCAAAAGAAAAGGTTCAACATGCAATCTTGACTTTTATGCTTCCACTAACATCTGAATGATTGAACAGAACCATTGCTTCTATGCTGCATTGCTTAATCAAAAACACTTCCAGAACATTTTAAAATTTCCTTTGCATCAAAACATAAAAATGATAGAAAGCCAGCAGCAAATCACCCTGGTGGCTATTTAAGCAACTTGAGTACTCACAATAAACTAAAATTTCTCATAACATCTAGGTAACCTATACATGTCGTACCTGTACATCATAGGTCTATATATTAAATATTTGCAAAATGAAAACATGCATACACAAAATACGTCAAGTTTTACAGACATGATTTGAATTAAAATTTACTTTGACAATGTACAAACTTCTTTTAAAGTACCTTAAATGAGTAATTCTGTAACTCTTCATAATTTTGAAATTTAGAGGTTTTCTTCTTAAATCTCTGGGGTGTAAATTTCAAAAGATCTGGGCAAAAAAGATTCTAAATTAGTTTTTGGATTTGTGTTCAAGTAAGAGAGTCTGCCTAGAAATAGGTTATGCATTCATAATTGAAAAATACCAAGACTATATTACAGAATTAGCCACATTTAAGAACTATAGACCTGAGGTCAGCATTTTGTATAAATGCCAACTGGGTTTCTCAGCATTTTGCCCATAATTCAAAATACAGCTTAGTAACTTCAGAAATGTGTTTTAAGACCATGCTAATTCATCCTTTAAAGACATTTCATGGGGAAAAAAAGAAGTCCACATTAGCTCTTAGGATTGCATTTGAAGTCATGGTTAAAAAACAAAATCTAATTCTACTGAGGGGAAAAAGAAATCTCATTTGTAAACTTAAATGTGTGAACCACAAGCATAAATGGAGGTGCAGTTGCCCTCCACTGGAAATTGCCCCAAGCCCCTTGCTCACTGCTCTCCACCTTGGCAGCGATGACCCATTCTTATCAGATATCACAACATGTCCCAGGGCCCTCAAGCCTCCATCCAGGAAGGGGGCTGGGGTCTCAAAAGCACAATGGTTTCTCCAGAGGGACTGTGACATTTACAGTCAGCTTGGCCGACCCCTCCAGATCCTGGGGGTGATCTGTCCATTTGGGGCCCGAGATGTGAGAGTCCCTGGGAAGCCGTGGGTCACTGGGCACTATGGTTGCCAGTCCCGTGGTTCTCAGTGGCATGTGCGGTGTTCAGAGAATTGAAACCATCTTGCTGTACAGCATCTTTCCGGGGTGGCATTCTCTCATTGATCCTATCCAAACCCTTTGCCTCTTCAAAACTGCAGATTCTATGTGGTGGAGAGAATCCTCGTATTGCTTAACAAAATGCAAATTTGATAAGTCAGTAATAGAAAAACATTTCTGAGATTTCAAAAACATAATTAATGATTTTTAAGAAGAAAGAAATTAGCTGTATGTAGCAACATTTAAATCTTACTTTAACTGAATCCTACCCCCATTCCAGACTTCCCCTTAAAATGTGAAATGTTTAAACCTAAATATAAACACGATAGCTTCAGAGATGACCAGTGTTAGACAGCCTTTAAAAAAGAACGCACAAAAATAACCCTTCCCTAACCCCCAAATTAACTTACAGGCAATGGTCTCAGGGTCTCAGTCTGACTTCTACTATACCAATTATCTCCTACCTCAGATCTTAAAATCACCAGTGACTATCACAGTAAGGCAGCAACAAGAGTAGGGGCAAGTGAGGAGGCTAAACAAGGTTAACCTTGACATACAAATCTGTACCAAGAGCTTGGGAGGAGAAAGAGGTAAAGTATGTTAGATTTAGCAGATCAGAACTATCCTGGAGGTCAAGGTATCATCACCCCACCACCACCAGAATGAAATGAAAAAGGTGGGAAATGCCTCCAGGAGTTTGATCTGTATTTGGCTGATAATAAAAAGTATTAGGTTTCATATTTTAAGACATGTCTTCCTTAATTCAATGGCCATTCACTGCATGTTCTTTGGAAACCCAAATCAAAATAAATGGCAATCCTCCTCCAACTGTTATAATTTCTCATTCACTTCATCTGGAATGATGCTTTTTCCATTATTAAACTGTGCATACAAAAGATTTCCATACCACTGGTTATAATCTGGTAATGCTTTAATATGTGCAATTCCTGGGACTCAAAGTCTGTGCATGTAAACCAAATAAATGGTTGGGGCAGCAAAGCATTTAGCAATGTGTGATATCAAGCCAACATATGATATATATGAATATAGTATTATCAGCAAATGTTAAGCCAAACAGCAAAAAAAATAAAAATCATAGTGACAGCTCCTGCACTCACAGGTGAATTACTGAAAATGAGTAAAAACCAACTCAAACCTATACCTAGAGGGGGTTTCACTTAGGAAAAAAATTATCTGAATAGCATAGAATCATGCAAAATGTAGACTAGACCCTTCTATGCACTTCAAATGCTATAATAATATAGCATAACATGCTGCACTCTAAAGAATTCAGGAATGGTAAACGCTGGTTGTACACAATACTAGAAAAGGGAAAAACCAGATTGTCACTATGGAAATTGGTCCTTGTAATTAAAAAGAAAAAAAAAAGAAAAGAAAGGAAAAGAAAATAAAGAGGAATGTGACTATTAAACTTGATGAGTCAGTGAGTCTGATTCATCTTGGGCTGTGCAAACTAGGAGTAAAACACACCCATAGGACATTCTCTGATGCCCACCCACACACCACAGATCTCTGCCCAACGCAAGGACTCTGATCGTACCTTTTTCAGCCTCAATAGCCTCAACTGTGGCTGTACAGAAGTGAGCAGAGGCATGCAAAATGAATGAGAGAGATGAGAAGGGTCATATTGTACAGCAGAAAAGGCAATGATCACGTAAAATATCACAGTATCCCATACTACATCATCATTTACAATTTAACATAATAGTATCCATATTAGAGAGCCCCATCCAATCCCCCAATTCCTGACACAGCACAATTTACACACAGCACTATGACAACATCGCTCAGAGCACAGAACACATGGACCTAATATAAACACAGATACCTCAGCACCCAAGCAAATGGGCTCCAGTATTAATTACCTATTGTGAACTCAGTATTTTGATGGCCTTAGAACTTTTCAACATGTTTATTATATCACATCCACCACAATCACAAGGAAATTCTCTACGGTTAAATTATGATGGCGGAATTGTAGAAGGGCAAACAGAGGATTCCCCTTCCTCCCCCATCTAACTGATACAATTCTCATTATCAGTTGTTCCATAAGATATAAACTAGAAGAGGTCAGTAATGCTTTTCCTGTTGCTTCTAACTCATAAGGCATAGCAAAAGCTGCAGAAGTCAGTATGGCTACAATGAAACTTAAGGGCAGTAAACTTGGTGAATTACTCTAAGTAGAACAGTTCTGTACCTCTGTTGATGGTGGATAACCTAAAAGGACCCCTCTTGTCTACTAGGAATTTCCTTTCTATTCTAACATTGGTGTCCCAAATATCTAAAGATATTAACAGCTATACCCTTCTTTAAAAAGCTACTTATGCTCAGTTTATCATGAACTCAAATCTGCCTCAGGTTCTAATAGCATGAATTCTCAAATGAAGATAAAAAGGCCAGTGTATATCTTTTCAAGTCCATCTACCAACTAGAGAGGAATCAAGATAGAAGTGAGGTACTACAGGTAATAAGTCCTAATTACTGTATGATATGGACATACACATAAGTCATATAAGTGAGAAATGCATTGTTAGTACAACTTGTCTCTGGCCCATTTAAAGAATCACAACATTATTTAGTCATACATTTTGTAGTGAAACATTCTTTTGACTCATTTCTGGGTTCAAACTGTACAAAGCACTCACGTTGAGGACCAGGATCAAAGACTGCAGAGGACAGTATTGCCTGACAATATTTCAAATCCTCCACTTTACCCAAAGTGCACACACTCAGAATATTTATAACAATAAGCCCATCCTTCCTATTTTGCTTCTTCTACAACAAGGCCAATTAGATTTAGAAATAATACATTTTGTCCAAAGCAGTTATTAATGTGAAAGAAAAGGGATTAATCTAAGGAGTTAAAGTAGACTAAATTAGAAATTCGTTAATCTTAACCAGAAAGTAAAGTGAGTTGGGGACCCAAAAAATTAGGATGAACACTGAATAAAAAAGAATTAATTTTCCTTAACTGTTAAACTGTATTACAAATCCAAGCAGACATACTTATTGTATACCCACGATACAAATCACCATTTAAAAAAATATAGCTCTGTACCCCCGGAATATACTCTTTGTATCTTCCCAGACAGAAAACTGGGATAAATGACCCACCTCTACTTGATTAGCCTTACAACTTCTATTCTTTAAAATATGGACTATTTTCTTTATAATTTAGACATCGAATGGGAAAAAAATAAATGCCTACCAGAATGTTTTAAAGAGCTTATGGTAATAGAAGTTATTTTTTTATGAAATATTTCATAACTTGTATTCATATGGTAAATTAAAAATAAAACCTGATATCACTAAGAATTAGTATCTGAGTGCATCAGTAGTTTAAAAGTCCATTAATACATTTTTCAAATTATGAAATGTAACAACATACTTCTGAAATTATCCTATGGTTTTAATTTTATACATAAAAGCATGTTCTAGGTCAAATTATATTCTCTGCTCCTTCTAGAAGCTTCTAAATGCTCCTCATGCTTTTCAGGATTCGAAATACATATCACACTCAAAACTGTATACCATGTCAAGCCTGAATGTTTAGAATTGAAAAAAAGGTCATTTGAAGCTTAAACATTAAGCTGAAAAGAGATGTGATAATTGTAAAGTTCTATCTGAAAGATACTATTTCTCCTCTATTTCAGTTTTATAGGGCATCCTGACATAGCCTTAGTAAGTTTGTGTACAGTGCTGTCACAAACTGTGTTCCTCAATATTACACAGGATAAATAATGAAGAAGAATTTGGCATTACTTAAAGAGATGGCCACATCTTTTCCCATATATGTCCTGGTGAAGGTAGCATTATAGGGTTAGCTCCCAAACAAATTTCCATGAAGAAAGTACACATAAAATATATCAATTGCTACTCCAAAAGAGTTGTGTAGTTTGTGAAAACACTCAAGAAATATAAATAACTTTAAGGTTATTGAGAAGGCAACTGGATTTATTTTCTGACAACAGGACTGAGGTATTAGAATTTTAAAACCTTCTTTTTGTAATACATCAGGGAACATGCTCAGTTTATCATGAACTCAAATCTGCCTCAGGTTCTAATAGCATGAATTCTCAAATGAAGATAAAAAGGCCAGTCACATCAGGGAACATGTCTACTAAAATATTAGAAAAAAATCTAAATCACACAGATGCAGCTTCTGTATGAGTTTCGTTATGTGATTCAAAATGTTGGGCGCCTGGGTGGCTCAGTGGGTTAAAGCCTCTGCTTTCGGCTCAGGTCATGATCTCAGGGTCCTGGGATCGAGGCCCGCATCAGGCTCTCTGCTCAGCAGGGAGCCTGCTTCCCCCTCTCTCTCTGCCTGCCTCTCTGCCTCCTTGTGATCTCTCTCCCACTGTGAAATAAATAAATAAAATCTAAAAAAATAAAAAAAATAAAATAAAAAAAAAAACAAAATGTTAGGTGATTCGACTATGCTAGGAAAATTGCTGCACACTATCAAGAGCCATCACTGGCACAGCTAGGGAGCTATCTAGTTTCCCAAATCAGACCCCTTAAACTCAGCACTGTCCTGTAACTCACTCTGTGCAGGAATATAGTCCCTTCAGTAAAGCTGTCTTTCAAACCTTCCCTGCAGTTGGGGGTGAGTTCAAAGTTGGAAGACTGAGCTTCAGGCTGCATGCAAATTAAGAATGAGTAGAAGTGCTGAGCTGCCAACAAAGCATGTAATTAGCAGGTACTAATTGTGAAATCTGAAAGAAAGGTTTGCTGTAGATACAATGTAAAAGTAATAATATATCCAAAGATAATGGAGATGACTATAGTGGAGATTTATTAAAGTATGAGGCCTTTCAGTTTTCCTTTTCTTTTATGAACAAAAAAGAAAGGGTATAACATTTTGCAAGCTACTAAAGTTTATCCTTTTCTATTAAAACTTATTCTTGCCAGTTTTATTGGATGTTTAAGATCTTAGTTTTAGCGAAATTCTTTTTAGCTCATTTGGCTAATGTCTATAATATAATAAGAAAAATGGAGGGCAAGGAATACAAAGAAAATCGAAGCAGTTTTTCTTTTAATAAAAAAGAAAAAAGGAACTTCATTCAGAATGAAAATTTGAAACTATCATTTTAAAACATAGCTGTACTTCTCACATATACCAGTGGTGGTAGCAGACAACACACTAACATATAAAATAGAACATGTATAGGCTAGAAGGAGAAATTATTTACTACAGGAAAAATCTGCTTATTTATTTAGGCACTTATTATGAGACTGAGTGGAATGAGACTGTGAAAAGTCAATCTACTTTAATTTTATTCAAAAATTTAAATTATTTATTATGCTTTAAAAAATCCACTAATTACAACACCAGGAAGAAAGTTAGCCATGACTAAGGAAAATATCAGATCTGTTGCTGCCTGTTTTAATAGAGCAATGACCCCTGGAGGGCTGTCAAAAGTGGCTACAATAAAACATATAGATTAAAGCTATTCTGTATCACATTTTTTGCTTTCCAACCACAAGGGAAAGAAATCTAGACTTTCAATTTTTGTGTATACTCTAAAACATTCACATCACTCACTCTCTTCTATATAATCTGTAATGGGCTTTCAAAAAGTTAACCCAGTATTTACACAAATATTTACGCCAAAAAAATAAGGTTTTTTTAAATATAAAATATTCAACGAGCCAGATTACAGGAATGCTTTACGTATAATTCTTTTTATTTTCATGCAAAATAAAGGCACACTTAATAACACCCTTTCAATTTGACTTACAGGATTTAAATTCAACCCCTTATAACAATGACTTAATATCTAATGTTACATTCATGTTCAGAATGCACAAAGTACAGCAACAAATGCAGCAAACCTCAAAACAAGGTGCTACAAAGTTGCTTCTACATCAAAAGACAGACAAGCGTCTGATAGAGTAATTTAATTTAACATACTTTTACAGACATACAGCTAACCTAAAGAGAGACAGACAGATTTAGGAAAGCAGCTACATCTGCAGAGGAAGAAAACAGCATGTTACAGACAGTCAATTATACATAGAACATTTGACAAACACCACAGAAAACAAACTTTGGCATCATTTACCAGGGTACAAAACCTTGCACAAATCTTTTGGCAAGTGAAGTGCATAAGTAATGTTTTGTGGCCCAAGCAGATTGTTAATTCTAAAATTAAGTATCTGAAAATATAAGCATAGTCTAATACAATTACATAAATTAAAAAAATAAAAAGTAAGAAACTTGGAATTACATTTCCATTTTAGTAATATTGATATCCTTGATTCACATTCTGAAACTGGGGCTTTTAAAAGAAAAGGGTGCATCAGACAAACCAAAATAAATAAATAAATAAATATTTAGACGTTATGATATGAGCTGCTCCCATATCATTTCACTGAAAGCTGAGAGACTGACCATTATTTTCAATTGAAAGGAATACCCATTCTGTCAATTTTCTGCCCTGGTCAGGTTATTAACCAGATACTACCTATCATATGGTATTCTGCCTGTGTCAGCTGCTGAGACAGGAACTAAAAAGCAGAAGGAATTCCCTGCATGCATTATGTGTATTGTTAGCAAAAGAGTGAGGTGTGCCCCAGTCCATCTGAGGCACAGCAAGTTGCATAACATCATTACCACTTTGCAGGGTCTGCCGTCCTCCAGCCAACACTCCACTAGGCAACATCCCTGTGGGAGTCAGGCCCTTGAGTGTCAGCACACTTTCACTCTCCTCCCTATAGCAAAGAGATACAACAAACATCAGAGACTTCCAACAAGTACTTAGTTTAAAAGAGGAGATGCGGCCCAGAGGTAGGCCATGTATGTAATTTATGACATTCATAATTACCATATTTTCCTCAATTCCAAAATATTCTTCCATATTTTAAATGTTTCAGATAAGAGGGTATGCCTTATGAGTGAAGTGTATATTGTTTTTCCTGAAAAGCTTTATTTATTTGTTTTTTAAAGATTTTATTTATTTATTTGACAGAGAGAGACAGTGAAAGCAGCAGGAAAACAAGCAGGGGGAGTGGGAGAGGGAAAGCAGGCTTCCCACCCAGCAGGGAGCCCAACGTGGGGCTCGATCTCAGGACCCTGGGATCATGACCTGAGCCAAAGGCAGACGCTCAACAGCTGAGCCATGCAGGGGCCCCATGAAAAACTTTATTAAATATATGATGAGGGGCGCCTGGTGGCTCAGTTGGTTAAGCGACTGCCTTCGGCTTGGGTCATGATCCTAGGGTCCTGGGATCGAGTTCCGCATCAGGCTTCCCCCTCGGCAGGGAGTCTGCTTCTCCCTCTCCCTCTGCCTGCCACTCTCCCTACTTGTACTCTCTACCTCTCTGTCAAATAAATAAAATCTTTTTTATTTTTTTTATTTTTTTTATTTTTATTTATTTTTTTTTTTTTAAAGATTTTATTTATTTATTTCACAGAGGGAGAGAGATCACAAGGAGGCAGAGAGGCAGGCAGAGAGAGAGGGGGAAGCAGGCTCCCTGAGCAGGGAGCCTGATGCGGGCCTCGATCCCAGGACCCTGAGATCATGACCTGAGCCGAAAGCAGAGGCTTTAACCCACTGAGCCACCCAGGCGCCCAAATAAAATCTTTTTTAAAAAAATAAATGAATATATGATGAGATTCATCATCAATGAGAATCATACAACTGGGAAAATAGTTTTTTTTTTTTAATTTAAAGATTTACTTATTTATATATTTGACAGAGAGAGAGAGACAGTGAGAGAGGGAACACAAGCAGGGGAAGTGGGACAGGGAGAAGCAGGCTTCCTGCCAAGCAGGGACCCAATGCAGGGCTCGATCCCAGGACCCTGGGATCATGACCTCAGCCAATGGCAGACACATAACGACTGATACACCCAGGTGCCCCAAGAAAATATGGTATTTCGGTGGCGTAAAGTTCAAACGTGTAATATAACCAGTTTTGCAAACCAATTTTTAAGGACTGACCCATTTACGTGTGCCTTTAAACTAGTCTTCCCGAATTAACCCTAAGAAGATTGTTTGTGGCTCCAAGAAAAGGAACTTCCTATATGGCTGAGCAAGTTCATCTGGAATACTCTAAAAGGTACCCTCTCCTCCTTATCCTGCTCCAATTTTCAAGGTGTAAAACTAGTATTTTCATCACAGAAGGGTAACACATACTCAAAGTGAACAATAATAATCATAAGGGTCAAAAACCCTAGTTTCAAAGGGACTTGTGTTCCCTACTTCAATATGTAAACGTACAACCAACTTCTTTATAGGAAGAATGCTCCTAAGTTGCTTTTAGGTGTCAAACAGGACACTGCTTACAGCAAAGCACAATAAAAAACTTCTGTAAAGCAAATAATCAGGAAAATATATCATTACCTGAGAACAGAGAAGACCCTTGCCATCTTGCCAATTGCTCGAATTTTGTTTCTTATGATTTCTTTCCGGGCTGCAGCTGAACCTACTTTCAATGGGATAAATAGAAAAAAAGACTCAAGTTTAGGGCATCCACACTTGCACCATTCTATTAACCTATACCACGCTCATCTTAACCAACACCAAACCCTCTGCCACCAGCTCACATGGAGGAGACAAGGTGAACTCATGCCAGAAAGCCTCTCACTCCTTCAATGTTTAGTTTAGCACTGGTCTAATACTGGGGTCTGATACAGATACAAATGAAAAGTAATCCAGAAACATTATGACTCTCGCACTACTGCTAATCATTAAAACAGCAATGGGAAAGAAACTAGAATCCAATTTGTATCACAAACCAGAGGGGGAAAAAAAGAGAACAATCCTACAGTCTTTGTTTAATTCTCATGAGGGCCTATGCATGCAGACTAACAGACAAGAATTGGTAATAACTCTGTATAGGCTTCTGTTTAACTATTATAAAAGCCTCTGACATGCAGGCTGGAAATATCCCATCTTACTATGACAGAGTAAGTTCCTTGTTCTAAGTGGGTTTAAAAACAATGGTATGAAATAACTACTGTGCAGACGACGCTGAACTAAGGACGATACCAGCATATCAATAATAATGCACATCTTAACCTCATGGACTAAATGTCCTCAAGGTCATGCAAATACATACAAGCTCTTATATCCCTAGGTGAGTATGACACAAGGAGAGTGAATAATGAGAAAAGATTCCCTAAAAAACACGGCTAAAGGATCACTCATGTTTCCTCTCTAAAGGGTTAGCTATACTGCCTATTGCCGATGCAGAAGAGAATAGAACAAAATAACTTGATCTTCAGCAAAAACTCAAAGTTGTACCTTCCTTCCCTTGGCCTCCAGAAAGAACAACAACAATCTCAGTCCTGTTATCTCATACATAGCCACTAGAATCACTCCGGACCCAAGAGTGTGGTTCCTTAGAGCTGTGCTTCAGCATGATGAAAACACATATAGAAGCACCATGGTTGAGGAGAAAGTTAAGGAAAGGCTAAAGAGACTAGACTAAAAGGGGCTGTGGATATACAGAGGTCTGAACAACTATAAGTCTTCTGGGCTAGAGCATCTCATTTAAAATTCAAGCAGCCCACAGCTAGCATATAATTAAAAACTAAGATGATGACTGGACCTTACTGCAAGGAAACAGAAAAGAAATCAATTTCAAAGACGAAAACAAAAGACATATTTTAGAGAAAATAGGCTACATGACCACGTTTATGATGCTCTAAAGGGTGATATTATGAGCACTGAAGCTACAGCTTTTACAAGTTCAAAACTGCCTAGGTACTATGGTACTACACAGCTATTTTTAAGATGCAAAAAAAATTACTAAAAGTCCCAGAATCATAGAACGTTAGAATTTGAAGAGACATTAGGAATATTGCAAAGTTTAATCTCCTCATTTTAGAGATGACAAAACTAAGCTTATTAACTGTTTTGTCCAAGGACATAAGGTAAGTCTGATGTCTTTGAATGAATTAGCATAAACATTGTTTTAAAGTTGACAAGAATTTTAAAAATAGCTAGACCGGGGGAGAGGAGTATGGGGATGGGAGAGGATGGCTGCAATGAGGTGCATTCACATTTTCAGCCTTAATTAATAGATCTATAAAACTGAATAATATGTAAACTATACTGATTTCAAATTTAAAAAAATCACTAGAATATAAAAACACTATACAAGTCGGGATTTTAAATCAGTCTACAAACACATCATGCATAATATTAAAGTAAATGTCCACAGTAAAATTACTCTGGGGAATAAGACAGACAATCAAACACCCCTAATCATGCAGGGAAAAGTACAAAACATTACAAATAAGCAAAAGAATGAAATTTTAAAACAAGAGGAATGAAAAAGAGGGAAAAATATTTCCATGCACAGAAAGACAGATATCTTGGAATATGACTTCTAAAAACGTCAAATTCTATCTCAGAGAGCACTTACACTAAATTTGCACAAGGCCCAAAAGGACTCTGCATAAATAGTACTCAATGAATGTGCTAACTTACATGGACATGAGGATAATTTATGAAGTCATATTTCAAAACAATGTTACTCTGTCTGGTCTGTACCTTTTTTATTGCCATATATGAGCCGTTCTTCAGATGGAGAGTCCAGAAAAAAGGAAGTGAATGATGGAGAAAAGGTGGTTGAGACAAATAAAAAGATAGAGATTTAACTTGGCAGTGGTACTGAGGAATGAATGTAGAAAGAAAGGGAGAAAAATGAAGGCCCTCATATTCGAAATTTGAAAAATGTAGTACTGTAGGATCTGGTGAATAAAAGAGGGATGCCACTGGGTAGAAGTCTAAAGGAAAGATTTCTTAAAAGATATGTGTTCAGAAGAAATTATGGACAGAATGACTATAATATTTGATGGAAGTAGACAAATTAGGGACAGAAAAAAAACCACGTGAAAACACATAGACTGATAAAAGACTGTGCAAACAACAATCGCACATGTATACTGATACCCCTAAGGAAATGTGTCACCCACGGCAGTATGTTAAGTGAAGGGTAATGACACAAATGATATACAAATTCATGTGGTTCTTCAAGGACACCAACACCTGCAAAATCTACAGTATACACAGAGAAATGTAGGTAACTTTATATAAACTACCTCAGTGGAAAATCTTACCCACTTCGAATAACGGAAAGGTTAAGCCTCCCACACTCCACAATAACAAGAACACATAATTTCTTGAATCTGAATTGTAGAACTTTTGCACATACTCAGGATCAACAGTATGTGCTTTCTGTTCCCAATCCAATCTGGGAGCTGGAGGGACATCTTTTTGCAGAAATAGCAACAGATTGTTTCAAAGCAAGTAATAGCTCTAAGAGTAGGCAGCAGAAATGTTTCATTTGAGCTTTCCATATCTTCCATTCTAATGCAGAGATACATGATTCCATCACAGGAAATGCAAAGTTTTAGTTTAGCAAAACTGTAACACATGTGGATTATGTATTTCCTTTACCAAACTCAAGACAAAAGATAAATATCTGAGTATGCATTCTAAATATCACAGAAATCAGTGTTCAGAAATTCTCTTTAATGATTAAATAATACATCTAAAAGGAATGCTATGTGCACTTACACATGCAATGTTTATGCAAAGTTTTGCCTTTAAAAATATCCCCACGTATACATTAAACAATGCAGAATACCAAAGATCATCACTTAAGAAGAGAGTCTTATTCCTTTACCCAATCTCAGCCTTAAATATGCAAAAACTATTCTTTCCTTCCTGCCACTTCTATCCCATCCTAGTATCTATCCTAATCTCCATTCCTGCTCTCTCCCTTTCCCACAGAGAAGTTAAACTCTTATTCTGCCTCCATGGCAATCCCCACGCCACCAAGTTTTCTTTCTAAGTCAGATTTCTCCCCGTGCCCAGCTCATCAGATGGTTCTACTGCTGAATAGGAAAAGAGGAAGGAGAGGACGAAAGGCATGCTATCACAGTGAAAGGAAAAAAGAACAGATGGACAGAGTTAAGGGAGAGAAGTATGGGAATGTGACTAAGGAAGGTTAATAAACCCAGTTCCAGTAGCTCTTTTTCCTATCCCATCCTAGTATCTATCCTAATCTCCCATTTCCTCCATTCCTCCCCCAAACCATTCTCATTCCTCCATACAGACTCCCAGATTCATATTCTTTTTTTTCCCCAGATTCATATTCTTAAAATTTTCTTGGAGTCTCTACTAATACTTGGTATGGAAGGGTGAAGAAATGAGGAGTAATTACACCTGCTATGTTGGCAGTGAAGGGAAATCTATTTCTAGTATTCAAAGCTGGAACTCAGTGTATTTTCACATAGAAACACTATCGTAAATGACAGCTTACCAATTTTTAAAATTATTTCCTTTCTATTCCTTCAATCCATGGATGAAAAGATCCTGGGAAGTTGAGTAACTTCTCCAAGATTACACAGCTAGCAAAATGATAACACCAACATACCTAGACCATTGATCCTTTTCACTAAACTATGCCACCTCTTTAATGATTAAACTTAATTCATCTCTGGAGTACAAGAATGATATAACGAGTAGATAAATAAGCAAAATTTATCACTGGGAGGAAAATGTTAATTAGATACATAAAATCTCATTTGGAATATAATAAAATTTTGTACTTATTCCTGGTTGAATCCCAAAAATGATTCAGTGTCTATCCTCATATAAATCATAAGTATCTAAACCAACTGTAATAGACTTAACAAGGAAATTTTTTTTATAGGAAGAGGACTAAAACATTACCTATCATCACTATTTAAAATACAATTAAAAAAACATTATTAATATATTAATACAAATTTGAAATAAAAAAATAAAAGTAAAATGTAGAAAAAGGAATAACAATATCAACCTTATGCAAATGACATTTTTAAAAGTTAAGGAAAACTAAATAAAAATTACCATAGGAAATAATCCTGCTGATTCAAGTTGTCATAAGATAAACCCACAAATATATTATACCTTATACACAGAAAATATGTTAAGAGATACCAGTGGTAATAATATAAGGATATAAAATGCTATAGTATTAGTTGAACTTGATAGTAACAGATTTTTTCAGAGAAAAACTGTCATTTTAAATGGAATAACTGTACACTAAACATATTAAATGCAGTAATTATAGTAGATGAACTAATTATATAGAGCAAGAGATCTTGATCTTAGTTTAGAAAAGTAAATACTAAAACAAAACTTCCTAGATACAGATATGGATTTAATGAGATACACTTAAAACTACTACTTGGTACTTCACAGAATTTGACATATAACAGAAAACTTTATCTGAAGAAATTAGTGACCTATGAACCAAAAATTATTTCAGTCATTATATCAATACCTGTAAGATTATAAAGTAGGTACTGTAATCTTCATTTTGAAGATAAAAAAACTGAGACTCAGAAGCTAAGTAATTTGCCTGAGGTCATATAGCAACTATGAGAAACTAGAATCTGAATCCAGATCTAGTCTAACAAGAGAAAAGGGAAAAGGTGGCAGAATAGGGAAAAAGGACTTAGTTGTAACTACTTAAAAATTTTATGTAAAAGACAAATATAATGAAACATGGTAGAGCTAAAACTTATACACGAACAAAAGAAGAATTAAAATAAAAAAATAAATATTACTCACTAGAGCCTATTATCTAAATCAAAACCAAATGGATATAATTTATTTCAGTTAACAAAACTATAAGCCAGAGTAAAAGCATATCTTTGCTTGCCACCAACAGATGGCAATAGCAGACACTTGTACACAGTCACTTTGTACTTTTAACAAATGGGCTTGCAGCAGTGTTTAAGAATTAAACCTGTTTGTAAGCAGAGAAATTTCTAAATAGTTTTTACTCAGATTGTACTTAATAAGTAGTCAAATAAGATATACAGTTTATACACTTGAAAAAGTAGACAGTAATTTTTTTAAATTAAAAATCATTAGAAAATCAAAGAAATGTAAATTAAACCAAGTATACCTCACTATTATGTAGCCACCAAGCAAAATAAATAACTGACCAAAACCCAGTGAGATACTGTGGAGAAAGAGGTCTATGGATTCATTACTAAAAGTACTTCATATTGGTCCAATTCTTCTACAAAGTCATCTAGCAGTTCCTAGCTAAAATAACAAAGCTAAAACACATATTTAACTCTGTAATTCTCTTCAAGAAATTTATTCCAAGAAATAACTACTGTACAAACATATGTACTGCATGCTATTCATAATAGGATAACTGAAAGCAATTCAAATGCTAAAAACATGAGATTAACTATGAAAATTATGGTATATTAATATACTTAGAAATATGTAGCTATTAAGTTGTACCAATATGTAGACCATGTTTAATATATGGAAACAATTACATACTGATTACAACTATGAAAAGAATGCTGCAACAAAGATGTGAGAGGCATATAGAAGGAAATAAAGAGTTCTCAGCTTTAAGTTGTTTACATTTTTGTTTCTCGATGACTTAAATTTTAAAAATATTTTAATTTAAAAGTTTTAAATTAAAAGTTTTAAATAAAAATTTCAAGATATAAAAATAAAAGGAATTTTGTTTTTATGGTATTAAATTATACTGTAAATGTACATCAGTACACAGACTAGTTGGCTTACATAAGAACAAACAGCCATATCTAACCTTTTTTCTATGGAAAAGATACTTCTGAAAATCAAATTAAACCAATAAGTGATCTCGTTGAACACAACCACTCATAAGTTGGGACCAGCCTACTTTAGTTTTTGGGAAAAAACAGTGACAACAGCACTGGCGGTTCTGGTATGTTGCTGATGTACTAAGAAGACTGTACCAATGAAAGCATTTTTATCATCCCTCTAAGCAGTGTCCATATTCATGAAGAACCACATTCTTTAGTACTTTCAATTTTCCTTTCCTTCTGTTCTTCCAAATTTCCCTTTTCCCCAAATTCATCTTCCCCATACCAATAGGAAAAAGGTAAAATTGCTAAGAAAAAATCTTTAAACAGTATCTGAAAAAGTGTCTTGACATTTATCAAATGGCATAGCCATTTGAGAATGATAACTACATTTTGCAAAAGAGTGTGTATTGAAGCTGGGCAGTTAAAAGATACCATTTCACAATAAAAAATAGTAAAGTGAATAATCATACCATCAAACTGGTCTTCACCTTCAGTCATCAGTTCATCATCAGAGCAAATACTCAGAACATTTACCAACATTTCTGTCACTATTCAAAAATGAAAAAGGAAAAAAGAACAGTTACACATTAGTGGACCAAATTCAACTGTCTATATGTACACACATCAAATATTCATATAATGGTCAAATGATTTTTTAAAGATTTTATTTATTTATTTGACACAGAGAGAGAGAGATCACAAGTAGGCAGAGAGGCAAAAAGAGAGAGAGAGGGAAGCAGGCTCCCTGCTGAACAGAGAGCCCGACGCGGAACTCGGAACTCGATCCCAGGACCCTGAGATCATGACCTGAGCCGAAGGCAGAGGCTTAACCCACTGAGCCACCCAGGCGCCCTGGTCAAATGACTTTTAACCTAAGAAGATATACATTTTGATAGCAAGAATAAAGAATCTAAAAAATACCAAGGTTTGGGGTACCTGGGAGGCTCAAGTCAGTTAAGCATCCAACTTTGTTTCGGTTCACGTCATGGTCTCAGGGTCTTGAGACTGAGCCTCAAGTTGGGCTCTGAGCTCAGCACGGAGTATGCTTGGGATTCTTTCCTTCTTCCTCTCCCTCCCTCCCTGCCCTACCCTCTCGGCACACATGTTCTCTCTGTCTCTCAAATAAATAAATAAAACCTCAAGAAAAGTAGTTTCAAAATGAAAGAAATTCAATGGGTTACATATCTGGGAGTGATTCTATACAAAATATGAAGCCCCCCAGAGATAAATAACATCTAAATGTAAACTTTTAAATTCTTCATTTATGGATACAGCATTTCCTTACAGAGTAAGAAAAAGAGTCACAGCACAGTTTCACTGTTTCAAAAAAAGTCCCAGAATTATTATTTTTTTTAAGAGAAAGAGCAGGGAGGGTCAGAGGGAGAAGGAGAAAAAGAATCCTAAGCAGGCTCCACCTTTGGTGTGGATCCGGATACAGGGCTCAGGTCTCACAACCCTGGGATCATGACCTATCAGATGATTAACTAACTGGGCCACCCAGGAGTGCCCAGAATTCAAGTTTTTTAAAAAACTGATTCTAGCAGTTCCCCTAAAACTTAGTTCTCAAGATTACGAATCACTAACAACCTGAACCCATGGTTCTTTTTACGCTTACTCCTTTACCATTCTACGTATTTTTCCCTTCTCTTTTCCCTTAGTTTGCAGGGTTCTACTCTTTTGGTTTTCCTACATTTCAGACTATTTCCCCCCTAAATTTAGATATTCTCAAGACTCTCTCTGCACAATCTCTTGGTGGTTTTATATGCTCATTCTCCTGGCAATTCCATCTATAACTATACAGTTTCAAGTAACACCTTTGTGAAGATGATTCCAAAGTCTCTATCACCAGTCTTGACCTCTCCTTCAGTCTCCGGATTTCCCTGATGGTTTTATTGCTAACCATCTTCAACTATTTTATACTGTCTGTTTCTCCTACTAAAATGAAAGCTTCATAAATGCAGGATTATGTTTTGTTTACTATTGTACTTCAGAGTCTAGTACAGCGATTGGTACACAACAAGCATCCAATAAATATTTAACAAATGAGTAATTTAAAAAAGGTATAAGCAAGTTTCAATTAATAAATAAAAATGCCTATTAAATATTAGCCCCTAGATGTCCTAATGATGCCCAGAATGAACACATCCAAAACAAAATTCAATACTGCTCCTATTATTCCTCCTATAAATATATTAATAGCACACCACATGTCAGGCACTGTGCTAAAGCTCTGGGAATCAGATATAAAAGGTCTAGACTCTACCCTCCAGAAGTTTACTACTAAAGGAGATATATATATGCACACACATACCACAGTAAAGTGATGAGCCCTATGCTGTAAATATGCAGTTATACAAAAAGACCTGCAGGGGAAAGGAAGGCTTCTAGTAGAGGAATCACATGCAATAGGAGTTTGTCAGGTAAAGAGAGCAGATAAGGCATTCTAATCATAAGTTAGAAAAAGTATGAAGTAGTCATTATAGGTCCATGGAACAGAACTAAGAGTACAGGAATAAAACCTCATATTTAAAATCAACTGATTTTTCAACAAGGGTGCCAAAACAATTCAGTGTGGGAAAAAGCAGTCTTTTCAACAAATAATGCTGGGACAACCAAATATTCACACGCAAAAAAAAAAATGAAGTCAGACCCCCCACTGTGCACCATATTATAAAAATTAATTCAAAATGGATCAAAGACCAGAGCACCTGGGTGGCTTAGTCGGTTAAGTGTCCGACTCTTGAGCCCTGCATCTGGCTCTGCACTGGGTGTGGAACCTGCTTGGGATTCTCTCTCTCCCTCTCCATCTGCCCCTCACCCCCAACTCCCCGCATTGTCTCTCTCTCCCTCAAAAACAAAAACAAAATAAAGATCAAAGTCCTAAATGTAAAAGTTAAAACTATAAAAGTCTTAGAAGATATCATAGAGGAAAATCATTCATTTGGATTGGGCGACAGTTTCTTAAACATGACCCCCAGAACACAAGCAACAACAATAAAAAATAAATTCATCAAATTCATCAAATTTTAAATTTGGAATTCATCAAAATTTAAAACTCTGTGCTTCAAAGGACACCATCAAGAAAGTGAAAAGACAACTCAAAGAACAGGAGAAAATATTTACAAACAATATATCTCATAAGGAACTTACTTGCATCTTGAATGCAAGTAAGGAACTCTTACAACTCAGTGATAAAAACTGAGATAAAAAGAAATCCACTTTAAAAATCAACACGATTTAAATGAACGTTTCTTCAAAGAAGATGAGCAAATGGCCCATATACCTCAAGGTTATGCCTATTGAACAGTATGGTACTGGCACAAAAAAGACACACAGACTAATGAAACAGCATACAAAATCCAGGAATAAACCCATGCTTATACTGTCAATTAATCTATAACAAAGGAGACAAGAATACACAATAGAGAAGACTGTCTCTTGAATAAACGATGTTGGGAAAACTGGATAGCTACATGCAAAAAAAAAGAAAGTGGACCTCTTCCTTACACCATATACAAAAATAAACTCAAAATGGATTAAAGACTTAAAAGACAGACCTGAAACCATAAAACTCAAAGAAGATAGGCAGCAAACTCTTAGAGATAGGCCTTAGCAATATTTTTCTGGTTCTTTCCTCAGGCAACAGAAACAAAAGCAAAAATAAACAACTGGAATTGTATCAAACTACAAAGCTTTTGCAAGTGAAGGAAACCATCAACAAAATGAAAAGGCAACTGGAACCCCTGCATGCCTCAGTCATTTGGGCGTCTGCCTTCAGCTCAGGTCATGATCTCAAGGTCCCGGGATTGAGTCCAGCATTGGGGGGGGCAGGGGGCAGCAGGGAGCCTGCTTCTCCGTCTCCCCGCCCCCCCCCGCTTGTGCTCTCACTGACAAATAAATAAAATCTTTAAAAAAAAAAAAAAAAGAAAAGTCAACCTAATGAATGGAAGATATTTGCAAATGATATGTCCAATGAGGGGTTAATATCCAAAATATATAAAGAACTCATACAACAGGGGCGCCTGGGTGGCTCAGTGGGTTAAAGCCTCTGCCTTCAGCTCAGGTCATGATCTCAGGGTCCTGGGATAGAGGCCCGCATCGGGCTCCCTGCTCGGCAAGGAGCCTGCTTCCTCCTCTCTCTCTCTGCCTGCCTCTCAGCCTACTTGTGATCTTTCTCTCTCTGTCAAATAAATAAATAAGTAAAATCTTCAAAAAAAAAAGAACTCATACAACTCAACACCAAAAAACCCAAACAATCCTATTAAAAAAGGGACAGAGGATCTGAATAAATATTTTTCCAAAGAAGACATACAGATGGCCAACAGACACATGAAAAGATGTTCAACATCACTAACCATCAGGGAAAATACAAATCAAAACCACAATGAGGTATTACCTTACAGTAGTCAGAAAGGCTTATATCAAAAAGATAAGAAGCAAGTATTGGCAAAAATGTAGAGAAAAGGGAACTCTCATGCACTACTGGTAGGAATGCAAACTGGTGCAGCCACTATGGAAAACAGTATGGAGGTTCCTCAAAAAATTAAAAACAGAAATACTATATGATCCATTAATTCTACTTCTGAGGACTTACCTGAAGAAAACAAAAACACAAATTCAAAAAAATACATGCACTCCTATGTTTATTGCAGCATTATTTAAAATGGCCAATATATGGAAACAACCTGTGTCCACTGATAGATGAATGGATAAAGAAGATGTGGTATGTATACACTAGTGAAATATTACTCAGCCATAAAAAAAGAATGAAATCTTGCCATTTCCAACAAAATGGATGAACATGCTAATTGAAGGGATGTTATGCTAATTGAAGTAAGTCAGACAGAAAAAGACAAATACCATGTTATTTCACTTATGCATAGAATCTAAAAAACAAAACAAACAAAAAACAGAAACAGACTCATAAATACAGAGAACAAACTCATGGCTGGCAGAGAGGGGATGGGGAATAGGCAAAATAAGTGAAAGGGATTAAGAAGTAGAAACTGCCAGTTATAAAAGAAGTAAGTCACAGGGATGAAAAGTACAGCATAGGGAATATAGTCAATAATATTGTAATAGCTAAAAATTTTAAATAAAAAAAATAATAATATTATAATAGTTTTGTATGGTGACAGGTAGTTAACTATCTTTATGGTAAGCATTTCATAATGTATATAATTGTCAAATCACTAAGGTGTACACCTGAAACTAGTATAAAGTTGTATGTCAATGATACTTCAATTAAAAATTCTTTTTCTAATGAACACAGGATTTAAATAAACATTTCTTCAAAGAAGATAAGCAAATGGCCAATAAGCACATAGAAATATACTCAACACCATTATTCATTAGGGAAATGCAAATCAAAACCATAATGAGATACAACTTTATATCCAATATAATGGTTATAATAAAAAATACACAATTACAAATATTGGCAAGAATATGAAAAAAATGGAACCATTGTACACTGCTGGTGGGACTATACAGCTGCTCTGAAAAACAGTTTAGCAGATCCTCAAAAGGTTAAACACAGGGTTACCATGTGACTCCCAGTTCTATACATAAGAAAATAAACACATGTTCATACAAAAACTTGTACATGAATGTTCACTGCAGCATTATTCGTAACAGTTAAAAAGTGGAAATAATCAAATGTCTTGCAGCTAATGAATGGATAAACAAAATGTGGTAAACAATATCATTCATCGTCAGGGAAATGCAAATCAAATCCACAATGAGATGGAACCTACTGAATGGGAGAAGATATTTGCAAATGACATATCTGTTAAAGGGCTAGTATCCAAAATATATAAAGATCTTATACAACTCAACACCCAAAAGACCCCAAAAAATCCAATTAAAAAAAGGGCAGAAGATATAAACAGACATTTCTCCAAAGAAGACATCCAGATGGCCAACAGACACATGAAAAGATGCTCAACATCATTCATCATCAGGAAAATGGAAATCAAAACTACAGAAGATATCACCTCATAACTGTTAGAATAGCCAAAATCAAAACACAAGAAACAACATGTGTTGGTGAGGATGCGGAGAAAAAGGAACCCTCTTACACTGTTGATGGGAATGCAAACTGGTGCAGCCACTGTGGAAGGTAGTATGGAGGTTCCTCAAAAAGTTAAAAATAGAACTACCCTACAATGTAGTAATTGCACTACTGAGTACCCCCCAAATGCAAAAACACTAATACAAAGGGATACATGCACCTTTATGTTTATAGTAACATTATTTACAACAGCCAAATTATGGAAGCAGCCTAAATGTCCCTCGACAGATGAATAGATAAGTATAAACACACACACACACACACACACACACGTATATATACAATGGAATATCATTCAGTCATAAAAAAGAATGACATCTTGCCCCTTGCAACAACATGGACTGATCTAGGGACTATACTGCTAAGCGAAATAAGCCAATCAGAGAAAGACAAATACTGTATCATCTCACCCATATGTGGAGTTTAAGAAACAAAACAAATGAACAAAGGAAAAAAAGAGAAAAACCAAAACACAGACTCTTAACTATAGAAAACAAATTAATGGTTACCAGACAGAAGGTGGTTAGGGGGGATGGGTTAAATAGGTGAAGGGGATTAAGACTACACTTACCTTGATGAGAACTGAATACTAAATGGAATTGTTGAATCATTATATTGTACATCTGAAACTAATGTAACACTGTATATTAACTACACTGCAATTAAAATAAACTTTTCTTTACCCTCCTCACCTAAAATAAAAATTTTTTTAAAAGTAGTATATCCATACCATAGAATATTATTTGGTCACAAAAAGGAATGAATTACTAATTCATGCTACAACATGGATAAACCTTGACATTATAGAAAGATGCTAGTCGCAAAAGATCACAAATTATATTACATGTAATGTCCAGATTAGGCAAATCTATGGAGGTAGAAAATAGATTAACAGTTGCCTAGGGCCACCAAGGAGAGGTTGGAGGAAATGGGGAGTAACTGCTAATGGACACAGGGTTTCTTGGGGAGGATGATGAAAAGGTTTCAAAAATGACTGTAATGATCATCATACAATTCCATAAATACACTGATTGTAGGATTTATTTATTTTTTTTTTTAAAGATTTTATTTATTTGACACAGAGAGAGAGAGATCACAAGTAGGCAGAGAGGCAGGCAGAGAGAGAGAGGGGGAAGCAGGCTCCCTGCTGAGCAGAGAGCCCGATATGGGCCTCGATCCCAGGACCCTGAGATCATGACCTGAGCCGAAGGCAGAGGCTTTAACCCACTGAGCCACCCAGGCGCCCTGATTGTAGGATTTAAATAGGTTAACTACATGGGATATAAATTATATCTCAGTAAAACTGCTATGAAAAAATAAAGACAAAATATGAAGGCGTGCAACTTAAATGAGCATAACATTCAGGAATCAGTTATGCTATGTTATGGCTAGAAAACAGGGACTAAGACAAGAAGGAAAGAAATGAGGCTGAAGAGAAAGGGAAGATCCAAAGACCTTGTGTGACAGGTTAAGGTTTATCTTCAAAGCTACCAGAAGTCATTTATGAATAATAAATAGTAGCTTTTAGGCATATAGTACTTTTCAACCTCTAAAGGAAAGGCAAGAAAATAATAGCACAGTAGTAGCCAAGGAAAGATAATAAATGGGGGAAATGTTATTTATCTTTAAAATAAAGATCAGATGGATTTGAACAATTTATAAAAGAACTTAGTAGAGAGAGTTTGAAGATACAGAAGATCTAACAGATGAAGCAAGTTTCTTAAAAAGTAGAAGCATAATGGAATCCAGAGTCAAGTTAGAAGTTCTAGCCCTGGATGGAAGGGTCACCTCTTCAACAAGACAAGAATTCAAGACTACTGCAGTTTATAAAGCAAGGGAACAGTAAATAGAGAAAGCTCCCACTAGTGGTATATGTTTCCTCTGAGAGTAAGAGAAGTGGCTACAAAAAAAATGTTTAAGAGAAAAAAAAATAATAAATTGAGAATATATCCCAGGGGAAAAGGAAAAAGACAAGTGACACGAAGAATTTTTGGGTACTGTCCAATACTGAGAGCCCAGCCAATGCTAGCAATCAAAGCGTGATACTACTGCATGAGGCTGTATAAATATCTCTGGCAGTGCTCTACACTCTGGCTATGAGAATGGAGAAAATGGATGGTTGCATTTACTGGGGCTAAGATTTATAAGATAAATGAAGTAGAAAAAAAAGAGAGAAAGGAGTTTGAAGGTATGTTAAGAAGAGAGGCAAGGAGGGATCTGACTAATAAGAAAATGACATGGGGCGCCTGGGTGGCTCAGTGGGTTAAAGCCTCTGCTTTCGGCTCAGGTCATGATCTCAGGGTCCTGGGATCGAGGCCCATATCGGGCTCTCTGCTCGGCAGGGAGCCTGCTTCCTCCTCTCTCTCTGCCTCTCTGCCTACTTGTGATCTCTCTCTCTCTGTGTCAAATAAAGAAATAAAATCTTTAAAAAAAAAANAAAAAAAAAAAAAAAAGAAAATGACATGGTCAAAGGCCAAGCAATCCTAGTGAAGATCAAGAGCAGCTACAACTGGAGTGCTAAAATAACAGGTCTTCATCAGAGAGTGTTAACGGCAATATCATCACCAGACTCAAAACATCCAAGTCATCTTCAATCATTCCCTCCCCTGCAACATGCAATCTTGTTAAGTCTTAATGATTCTATCTCTTTAGTTCTCCCTTGCTCTGTATTTCTCATGCTACCAGGGCTTCATTATATTTCCACTTGACTCTCGATGGAGCTTCATAACAGGTCTCCCAATTTCTAGTCTTTCTTCCAGTCCATTTCACCAATTTTTCTAAATGACTATCACAGTCATACTCTGTTTCAGTTGCTTCCCACCATTTATCAAAGTTTCAAATTCTCTGTGTGGTGATCAAGATCCTCATGATCTAGTCCTGAATTAACTTTTCATTCTTTTTCTACTACTGTCCTTCATACATCTTAACTGTAAATCAATCTGAACCCCTCAACACTTGTTAGTGATCTTACGCTCTCTTGCTTTCTGACTCAGGCTTGGTAAGTTCTCTTACCTAGAATTCTCCTGCCCAAGTCTACCAGCACAATTCCAATTCCACCATTCTTCAAGCCTTGGTTCAAATGCTACTTTGATCCCTTCAACAAATGTAATCAACCCCTCCTCTCAATTCCTATAAAACTATGTTTTTCTCTAGGAGCACTTACCTAACATTACATTTTGTTATTATTTATGTATCAAAAGTCCTCTATTAATCTGTAAAGACCTCTATCTTACTTGTGTTTTTATATCATTAGTAACTTGAATAAAACAGACTTTCTTTTTTTTTTTTTTTTAAAGATTTTATTTATTTATTTCACAGAGGGAGAGAGATCACAAGGAGGCAGAGAGGCAGGCAGAGAGAGAGAGGGGGGAAGCAGGCTCCCCACTGAGCAAAGAGCCCGACGCGGGCCTCGATCCCAGGACCCTGAGATCATGACCTGAGCCGAAAGCAGAGGCTTTAACCCACTGAGCCACCCAGGCGCCCTAAAACAGACTTTCTAAAAAAAAACCTAAATGAATAAATCTTACATGTATGACCTTTTTTTTTTTTTAAAGATTTTATTTATTTATTTGACACAGAGAGGAAGATCACAAGTAGGAAGAGAGGCAGGCAGAGAGAGAGGAGGAAGCAGGCTCCCTACTGAGCAGGGAGCCCGATGTGGGCCTCAACCTCAGGATCCTGAGATCATGACCTGAGCCGAAGACAAAGGCTTTAACCCACTGAGCCACCCAGGAGCCCCATGTATGACCGTCTATGGAAGATCACACTATATTGGATCCTCTAGAACAGAGTTCTTAAATTGGGTCAATAAATTGGTCAATAAACCTGAGGGGCGTTGCCAATTCACTTCAGATCTACAAGCACCCCAAAAATGTTACACTTATGTACAAATGTACATATATTTGTATATGAATTTTTCCGGGACAAAAGTCCATAACTTACATCAGATTCTCAAAAGGGTATGTTTTAAGAAATTAATAAAAGCTTTTTGTGTGGTTAACTTTAATAATGAGAAAGAGTCCTTACCTTTTAGAGATTCGTTCTAAAATATTTATAGCTACAAAAGAAATAGCTGAAATATGACCCAAAATAATTAAAGTGTGGGGTGGGGAGTAGTGGATGGGGATATAAATGACACAACATTGGCCATAATTTGATAAATGTTGAAGCTGAGTAATCAATACATAGCAATTCATCATATTATTCACTCTGCCTTTGTACGTGTTGGAAATTTTCCAACATAGGATTTTCTTTTTTTAAGACATAAAAAGCCCCAGGTGTGCCTGGGTGGCTCAATCGGTTAAGTTAAGCATCCAACTCTTGATTTCAGCTCAGGTCATGATCTCAGGGTTATGAGATCCAGCCCCATAACAGGCTCCACACTCAGCAGTCTGCCTGAGGATTCTCTCCCTCTGTCCTCCCCAAACTTGTGCACGTGCACCCTCACATGCACTCTTTCTCACAAATAAATAAATCTTAAAAAAAAAAAAAAAGTGAAGCCCCTAAAAGGTTAAAAAACCACAGATTTCATCTAACTTTAGGATTAAATCAGCCTCTAAGGAAGCCTCTGGCTTAGGTTAGTTGCTTCTCAGAGACTAGATCAGAGTCAAACTGGCTCTTTCGAAGGGGAACAAATAAGATGTCATTTGCTGCTATTCACAACAAAAGAAAATTATCATTAGAATCAACTAGTTAGGCTGTATAAACAGCTAACAGATATTAAAATGGAAAAATATGCAGAGTTTGAAAAAATCTTACTGTGCTCAACATTGGTTAGGATTCTATTTGTGTATAATATTCAAATCTGAGCTTCATATTTTTAGAAAGACATGAATAATTTGGAGAAGATCCACAGAAAAAAACAAAACTGGTCAAAAGGTCTGAATACTTCCTTATCTTTAAGATGATTTAGAGTGGCAAAAAGAGAACAAAAGATTACTTAAGTAGATTTCAAATGTAGGAACAGATAGAAACCTGATTCTCCATCTTCACTTATGAGATATCCACAGAAACTAGATTAAATTTTCTCATCTCTCAAAAGGAGCCAGACTACATGATTATTAAGTTCACTATTAGTTCTAAAATTCTATGATGTCCTGGTTTTTGATAGGTGCATTAGTTGAGAGAAGCTATTATCTCTATTTCTTTCCTTGTTTAAACACCCTTAGCACAAATATTTAGACTAGTAATAATGAAATATTTCCTTATTGTGGAGGCATTAGAGAATCAAATTCAAATCTATGAAATGTCCATTTTCCTCCTTATCCTCCCCGTTCTTACCACCTCCCACCCTACTTATATTACATTAAAATAGCTGAGTTGCAGTCTAGCCTGAAGGCAGGAGAATGAGCAAGATGAATTCTTAAATTCCCTTTAGCCTGATGATGCTATGATTGAACTATTTCTCATATACCAAAGATAGAAGGTTATAAGTGTAATGCATCCCTTGCACCTAAGCCCTTTACTGGCCCCCTTCTCAAATGCTAAAGTGGGTAATTCTATCTCCATATTAGCTTAACGTTGACCTACTGAGTAACTGATGAAGACCAAAGGCAATCTTCAAAAAATCTGTTTAACATACACACAGTTTAAGTACTAACTGTATTTTAGAATCCAAAATTGCGTTGGCAGAAATAACATATCCCAAGCAGAAAGGAACACTTGAAACATGGAAGAGGTGAGGAAAAAAAAAAAAGAAAAGAAAAAAGAGGGATACAGAACAAAATGTTTCACAAGCATGTCCGTATTCTCATACTCTTATTTTCCACATATGGAAACTGAGGCATTGCCTTGTGGACAAATTAACATGTAATGGAAAAGAAGAATGTGATGAAGTAAGGAAATCCTAAGAATTCTATACAACTAGAAAAAAAATTTTCTTAAATAGCATTTCTGTTCTCTTAAAAAGCCTAGTAAGTATATACTAATATATTATTATTGAAAATTATCAGAAAGCATTACCACTAAATTTATATACATATTTTTTACATGGGAGAAGAAATCTTAGGTTTGAACCTGAACTTCTCATCATTTTTCTCAGAGTATAGAACCACTATGACTAACATTGCCCAAAACTAGGGCTATTAAATTCTCCCATAAATCACTCTGACATCCCCCAAAAGTGGTGTTAAAATGTGCGAAAGTGTCCATTCCAAAGCAAAGCTATCCCTCCATTCCTTTATAAAAGATTTAAGCTAAAGAAAAACAGAAAGAAAACGCAACAGCTGAAGACAACATCAGGCTATTTATAAGTCTTCTCCCAGTCCCCCAGACACCCTCACATGGGGGCTATAAACAGCTAACCAAAATATCTTTGAGGCTCTCATATCCACACCCACTGACACAAGCAGAGCTGAACCCACAGTGAAACTAGACTTCAGTTTCCTTTAGCAAGTATGTGTCTCCGATAGTAAACTGGAGTAAATGTGACAGTAATAAAACATTAAAGAAAAAAAAAAAAAAGAACTGTACCTTTTTCTCCAACAAATGGTAAAGACCATGTGAAGACATCCATAAAATTAGGCAACCAGTAAGGATGTGGAGAACAGTTAAACTGTCGAATATTCATCACATTATTTTCATACTTTAATACAGCAGCTGTAAGATAAGTTTGAATGTGAATGTAACAACTTGCTTTAGCTCCAAAACTCTAAAGCAAATAAAAGTAAAAAAAAAAAACAAAAGAAACAAAAAACTGTTTTAAAGGGGTGGGGAATCAAGGTGTGAGTTGAAATGAGGACTAATAGAGGGAGATAGTAACTAATTTTTTAGTAATAACACATTTTTGTTTTTAACATACTTTTATGTAGAGTATAGTCAGATCTATATTTATTATTAATGAAATTTCCAGATTTCTAAATTGTTTTACTTTATAATTCAATCAGGAACATGCACTTTTACTATATCCAAAATTGTGAAAACTCAATTTTTAGAGGAAACACAGAATGGCAATGAGCAATTTTCTAGGTTTAAAAGTTCCTACAAGTTGGAGGAATTTAAGAGCATCTTTTTAGGTACAGGCAACCTGAAAAGGATAGCTGATGGTAATGAAGCAAAAAACAAAACCAAAAAACAAACCCAGAAAAAAAGCAGTTCTTTATGACTATATGAATGAATTTATTTCATTTAATATGGGAAATCGAGTGAAACTACTACAAAGAAATATTTTATTTCATTTAGAAAAAATTCCACTAAAATACCAAAAAAATATTATAACCAAGTAACTCAAAGGTAACATACTCATCTCAATTTCAGGTATCTTTCTAATGTTTTAATACATTGAAAGAAATAGAATCTTAAATTAACTATATAGATTTCAGCCACTAGTTATATTATTTTATGGCATACTGGGTTAGATGGGCTAGATTCCAATCTAAGCTCCAGCAGATACTAGTTTTGCAATGTTTGGTAAATTATTTAACTAATCTGTTTCTCATTTATAAAACAGAACTAATATGTCCAACTTAACTACCTCAGAAGTTTGTTTTATGACCAGAGAATGTATTTCACATGAAGGTATATAAAAGTGTAAAATGCTTTGTCGATATTATAATAATTATGTGGTTACTTTTTTTTCCATTTTAATGAAAAGCACAAAAATGCAGCTATTAAATTCCAAGATTTGGAATTCTCACTAATACAAAGTCACAAGTAATATGGCTGTTTCCCTTATGAAATAAAAGTATTTTAAAGTTAGCCTCAGAAATTAAGGAATGATACCAAGTTTTCTGCTTTAAAACAAAATAGAGAGAGAATCTAGAAAATTGCCTTCCAGGTGAAATGAAACATTACAAACATATCCATACCATGTAAGCACTCAAATCATTAACACTATATACAGACTAATCACTACTAAGAGACATTTGATTTTGACAAGACAGATTGAATGGTTTGAGTTTCTTTTCTGAATACTCAGAAAAGTGATCCCTTACCCCCCTAAATCAAACTAACAGAGGACAACCACTTAGACAATAATCAACTGAGCACTGAACACTAGGGTCCTGTAATACTGACAAGGGGAGGTCACAGGTGAGGCATTAGAGCACTGGTAGAAACTTAAACATAGCCCTCTACCCTGTTCTTAAGAATGGAGTCAAAACTTAGATACATTCTCCTCAAAAATGAAACCACACATCATTACATAATTTCTCTAGAAGTTCTGAAATTTATAAACCAAACTATAATTTAAAAGAATATCTTAGCACTGGCATAATCCTTAAAGGCTGCACTGACCCTAGCTTCTGAAGATGAATAACTCAGTCAAGGTAATGGGAGTTTTTTGAGTAATTAATATAGTATTAAGTTTTTGTAACATATTCTGTATCAAAGTTATACAGGATGCTACCATTTGATCTCAGGCAAATGTTCTAATCTTTTAACCATCATCTCTAATAATAATAAATAAAAAAACCTCTTCTGTTCCTCTTTTGAACTCCACGACCCGTATTTAGCAATGACCTCATTATCTCTCTAATACTTTTAAAAGTCTTTAACCTTCTGTTCTTTCCTCCTGGCACATCTGCTCCAGTGACCCTGGGAACTATGGCATAGTCAACTGAATTCCAGACATGTCAAGACAGAATAGGAGATGGCTTCTTAATTTCCTCTTCTGAAAATGTGCACTACGTAAACATACCCAAGCTCATCTTCAATTTCCTTGGCACACACTTAACTAGATTAAGATCCTTTGGCATTATCTGTCAATAAGCTAAGTTCAAAGTTAAATGAAACCAAATTATTATAAACAGATCAAATCTGCACAGAAGGAAAGGGAATGGAAACTGGTGGAACAGCAGGTAAAGAAAAAAGATATAAGAAAAAAGAAAGAACAGTAAAAAGAAAAGAAAAGGGGGGAATACATCCCTGAAAGGAGGTCAGAGTGAAATGATCAAAGAAGGTTCAACTACTAATCTTCAGAGGGTAATGATAAGACTGGAGGTAAAAGTACAGAAAAGAAAGGGAAAGAGAACCTAGATCAGTGAACATAAAACAAGAAACATGATAAACTAAATTAACTATACAGTGTAAATACACGAAATGGTCAAAGCAGCAGCTTTATGCAAACAAGAAAACATTCTCTTGATTATAAGGGGAAAGATTTAAGAAAGGGGAGCTTGAGAAAATCATGTTTGGTTTTTTGAATTAATTCAGAACATTTTTTAATAAGATACCTTCTATGAGTGCCAAGTTATGGAATGGTTACAAATGACTTAAGTTTCACATTTTGGATTTTTATTTCTTGTTCTCTCCCCTCCCTTATATCTTACACTTTTTTTTTTTTATATCTTACACTTTTTTATAATGAGATCTGGATAGTTACTGTTTCAAACAATGCCTCTTTTCTGTTATTTCCAAAAAAAAAAAAAAGTCAATTAAAATGCTAAGTTGTTTAACAATTTTTTTATCAACAACATCTTACCTTTATTATTGTAGACATCTAAGTAATTAGGTGCCGAAAAAATTGTTATTAATGAAGGGAACCCTGTAGTTTGACTTTTTCTGTACATTCTATAGCTGTAAAACAAATAGCTTAATATGCATCGTAAAGCATCAATCATGAGTTACTAAGTTTGATTTGTACATAAGGTGTTAATTTGGGTCAGGGAAACAGAATTCTTACCCTGCATCTTGAGCTTCATGAGCTCTAATAATCGATAACAAATTATTGTTTTGCAAAAATTCACACACTGCTGGATAGCTGTGGGGGGAAAAGAGTAAATTAAGTAAAATAATGGTTTTCTATATGAAACATATGCTATATTAACAACTAAAATGTGTTTAATCTGGATATTTTTCCTTACTTATAAAAATAAGAACATCCTCGAACTGTATTGTGACTAAAATGTTCCTGTGATTTTTCATTTCCAAAATCTTCAGAAGGATCGGACCATAGCAAGTCACACATTGGTCCAAATGCAGGTGGCTCTTTGAATCTATCTAACTGTGAAAGAAAGAAAAGAAAGAAACAAAGAACAGAAATAACTTGTCAAAAAGTGAGAATAGAATGGACACAGGAAAGTGGTACCAACTTTGAATACTGTCCATACTACATTGTTCTGAATGCTTAGAAGATATTTCCTTAAAATATCAGTATATTAATTTTTTACCATTTCCTAATCTTGGCAGTGAAGAGAATTTTGAAGCTTCTACTCTCTACTCAATAAAGTACTATAAATAGGAATCAACCTTGGAACGACAATATATACTCACTCTCCTAATATCATCCAGTGTGTGTATTTCTGGTGAAAGTCCACCATGAACACAAAGAAATTGTTGATTTAAAAGTGCAGCAAGAGGCAGGCTATCAAAAGCTTCCATACAAGCTTCATAGACTCTTTCTGAATATTTAATTTTACCTAGAAAAAGAAAAAATAATTGATAATCACATTAATATTGATCATTTTGAAGACAAATACACAAACTGACCATTAAAACCAAGGCAAGAAAACTATAGACTCAGAAAACAGCCAAGTGGTGGCCAGCGGTTGACAATGAGTATGGAGGTGATTACAAAAAGGCAGCAAGAAGGAATTTATGAGATGATGAAACTTTTCTGTATCATGACTGTGGTGGTGGGCAGTTCTATCCATTTGTCAAAGCTTGAGAACTCAACACTAGAAAGAGTGAATTTTACTGTATACAATTTTTTTAAAAAGGCAAGCATCTTGCCCTATGAGAATCAATAAAATAGGCAGTACTGGTCTTATGAAGACAAAATATTTGCTGTCTCTCAGTTTACTTTGGGTATGTAGCAGATCATAAAATATTACTTAAAATAAATAAGTCAAATCTCTAAAAACAGTTCAACCCTTTACATTTACAGGCCAAGTAAGCTAAATTAGAACTATACTTAAAGCTTAGTTTTATTTTTTTATTTTTTATTTTTTAAAGATTTTTTTTTTTTATTTATTCATTTGACACACAGAGAGAGAGATTACAAGTAGGCAGAGAGGCAGGCAGAGAGGAGAGAGGAGGAAGCAGGCTCCCTGCTGAGCAGAGAGCCCGATGTGGGCCTCGATCCCAGGACCCTGGGATCATGACCTGAGCCGAAGGCAGCGGCTTTAACCCACTGAGCCACCCAGGCGCCCAAAGCTTAGTTTTAATACTTAATTTTATTCTAAGAGTCAGTGACTACTTTGTTATAGGCAAGACTACTACATCATCACAACAAAATCCAAGATCCACCCAATTAAAAAAAAAAAGAAGATAATCCTATTCATATATTGGAAGAACAGAGGGGTTCATCTAGTCTACAATGAATGCTTAAAATGGACAGTGAAGCATAAAGCCAAAATAACACAAAAGACAAAACTCCACCAAATCCAACTGTCATTTACTTTTAAGAAGATTATCGTACACATCTCTTTGCTTATATCATTAAAATTCCTGGCTATTTTACATTTTTGCTGCAATTTTGGGTGGTGGTTTGTTTTATTAATTATCTAAAGAAAAAAAGGAGCTTAGTTCCTTTCCCCCTTTTTAATACTGTAACATTCAAATATGAGAAAATCTGGGGTGCCTGGATGGCTCAGTTCATTAAGCGGCTGCCTTTGGCTCCGGTCACCCTGGGATCCAGTCCCGTATTGGGGTCCCTGCTCAGTGGAGAGTCTGCTTCTCCCTCTCCTTCTGTCCCTCTCCTCACTCATGTTCTCTCTCACTCACTATCTCTCAAATAAATAAAATCTTAAAAAACAACACAAATATAAGAAAAATCTATATCCAGCAACCAGAGGTTCTAAACTGGTAGTCTGCTAACAAACCTGCTTTCCAGCACTGTGGTTTAATAAAAATTTTAAAATGACTGCTTTTAGGTCAAGTATACACATTCCAGGTCTCATCTTTTTTCATTTATTACTTCACTTTTTACTATTTTATTATTTTTCTTATGTTGTTATTCATAACCTATTCATTTAGGTTACCCACCTGATCCTTGAAGTTATATGACTTTGTGCCCTCCGCCATTACTCACCACTATATTTTTCTCTTTTTCCTGGAAGTCTCTAGTAATATGATCTTTACTGGATCATGAGTCTCCATAATTTTGAAATTATTCCTATTTTTAGAACTTAACTCTAAGAATTAATATAGTCATGAATATTAACTTAATGAGCACACAGTTAAGAGGGGTGAAAAAAGGTCAGTACTGCTCTATATAATATTGTTGCTTCTGGTTATTAGATTGCCATTGCCACAATAATTTAAGAGAGAAATGGGGTAAACACTGTAGGTTAAGAATTTCAATTCATTAATAGCATGTTTGAAATAATCTGCAATGATGACAGGATGAATAATTTAAGAATCTTCATGGGAGAGCTTCAATATTGGGGGATAAAAATCTCCAATCCAACAATTTTTTTCCTTTTGGTTTTTATTCTTCCTGTTAGAAAAAAAATCACTTAAACATTAAAGTTATATAAAAACTCGAAACTATTTCTAAATGTATTTATAAAATCAAACTTAACAGGAAATACTGAAATGAAAACATCTGAATAAAACACCATTAAATACTAAAGAACTCTTGACAATAGTCCTCAAAGCTTTATATGTGTGGACACAAAATCCATCTTTATATGTTACACTGTAAAGTTCTACTACCCATATCACTCCACAAGAATACTGAGGAAATGAAAATATTTCTCATGACAGTACTCACATTCCTGCTTAAAGGTAAAATATTCAGTAAGGTGTCTGCATTCATGATTGCCTCGCAGAAGAAATAACGTGCTTGGATACAGAATCTTCAGGACCCATAAATATAAGACACACTGCAAAAGAAAACGTTTTGAGTGAATTTATCTTTTATTTTTATTTAACTAAATTGTTTCATATTTGCTCCTTTTCCTCTAACCCTATTGTCCTTACAATCTCTATTACTCTTTACTACCTTTTTCTCTTTGTCCTTTACTAAAGTATAAGCTCCATGAAATCAGGGACTTTGTCATCTTATTCACTTCTCATCCTCCACTCCTAGAAAAGTACCTAGCAAACAGCAAAAGAGTAACAAACACTTGTTGAATGAATGACTCAAACAATCTATTTAATTACTTTAGATTTATAGGTTGTTTGTTATAAAAACAATTAGCAGACTGGTGTCCTTCTTAGGTATTATCAATAAATAAAATAATAATGTCAAAAATAATAGCATCGACCATTTATTGAGTACTTACAATGTATCAAGTGCCATGTATTTAATACTCCTCATTTATTCTTCAAACAACCCTATGAAGTATATATTATCTCTATTTTACAAATAAGGAAACTGAAGCAAAGAGTTCAAGTAACTTGTCTGAAATCACGTAACTTTTAAGTAACAGAGATAGGATTCTGATCCTCTGATCTTAAGCATTATGCCATGCAGCCCTATAAAGGCAACAGCCATCTCTTATGTTTATTTTGTTGGTTATGCTTGCTGCCCTACATGAAGTAGGTATTTATTATCTAAACTGATTCAAATAAAGTATAATTTTTAAATAAGACAAATATTAAAGCAAACAGTGTAGCAGATACTTTTCTCTAAATAGATTTATATATTTTTTTTAAGATTTATTTTTAAGCAATCTCTATACCCAATGTGGGGCTCAAACTCACAAACCCAAGATTAAGAGTCACATGCTCTACTGAGCCAGCCAGGCACCCCTCTAAATAGATTTAACATAAGAAACTAACATTTTGGGCGCCTGGGTGGCTCAGTGGGTTAAAGCCGCTGCCTTCGGCTCAGGTCATGATCCCAGGGTCCTGGGATCGAGGCCCACATCGGGCTCTCTGCTCAGCGGGGAGCCTGCTTCCTCCTCTCTCCTCTCTCTCTGCCTGCCTCTCTGCCTACTTGTAATCTCTCTCTCTGTGTCAAATGAATAAAATAAAATCTTTAAAAAAAAAAAAAAAGAAAAGAAACTAACATTTTATTTATTTGGTTAAAAGAAAGAAAATCAAGGGCACCAAGGTGACTCAGTTGGTTAAGCGTCCGATTCTTGATTTCAGCTCAGGTGGAGATCTCAGGGTCATGGGATTGACGAGCCCCAAGTTGGGCTCCATGCCCAGCATGGAGTCATGGAGTCTGCTTGGGAATCTCTGTCTCCCTCTGTCTCTGTCCCTGCCCCTCCCCCTACTCATGCTTGTGCTCTCTCAATAAAGAAATAAAGTCTTAAAAAAAAAAAAGAAAGATATTTCATATGGAAATTAGCTTGGTATATAGAATTATATACAAAAAGGAAACAAATTTTATTTTTAACAAGTTAAGGTATATTAAAATGTGTAACTATTCACACCTTCATTTTTTTCACAAGGAAAAAAATTAAGCTTAATTCTACCTCTCTTTTTTGCTTATTTTGATTCTTTATTATTTTTCTTTTGCAACAATAAAATCTATTAAAAGAATCAGTCACAAAACACTCGAATACAAGGACACACACAACAGTATGCTTAGTTACCAAAAAACTTTCTAAAATTGTTCATTTTATAGTTTTTGTCAAAGCCCCCTATCTTTTTTGTTAAGGGTCATATTCTGGTTTCCTTGAAGCTTTGAAAGTCTGAGGTGAGTGATGATGGAACTATGAATAAAGGAAGGAAAAATCAGAGGTAACAAAATTCCTTAGGGAATCTGAGTAGACAGAAACCCTGAACTCCTTTCCTCACTAGGAATCCTAGCATATCTGAGAAAGGAGATTAAAAATACTGGAGAAGGGGATATAAACAACAGGAACCAGCATGGAAATTCACCAGGTAAAGATTCAATTATCTACTGGGAAATGTGGTTAAGAGTACAGGTTTAGGAGGTGTCTGGATGGCTCAGTTGGTTAAATGACTGACTCCTGATTTCAGCTTAGGTCATGATCCCAGGGTCATAAGACGGAGCCCTCCATTGGGCTCCATGCTCAGTGCAGTTTGCTGGAGATCCTCTCTCCATCTCCCTCTGCCTTCTCCCCTGCTTGTTCTCTCTTTAAAAATACAAAATAAAATCTTAAAAAAAAAAAAAAACAGAGTACAGGCTTAGAATAAGACTGGCTGCACTGCTTACTAACAATGTGTCCTTGAGGAAGCTATGTAACTTCTCCAAGCCTCAGTTTCCTCATCTATAAAATGGATAAAATAACAGTACTTACCTCACAGTGTTGTGAGGATTTAATTAATCAATGTGTGTTAAGTGCTTAGGATATGCTTGGAACATAGTAAATACTCAACACAAGTATCTATTAGCAGAGCTTTTATCCAGCAATTTCACCTCCAAGAATCTGCTCCATAGAAATAATTGAGCAAGTATGCAAAAATGTATAAACAATCAGACTCACTTAAGTATCATTTGTAATGACAAAAAATTAAGTCTCTAACAATAATTAACTGTGGTTTGTTTATTCACTAGAATACAATGTGGCTATTAAAAATCCTATAAATTTATATATACTGACCTGGGAAGCCATCACAGTATAGGGATATATGAAAAAAGCAAGTTACAGAACAACATTACAATATGGCCACATTTTCATTTAAAAAAAAAGAGAAATGCATATATTAGAAAATGCAAATAGTTCTACATTTACCTTATTTTATTTACATAATTAGAGAAATAAAAGGAGCAAAAAGAACCATGTGCTGTTAAGTAATGAACAACAGGTCATTTTAATGCCTCTTGTTTTTTAAAAGAAATGAATACTTTCACAACACACAAAAGACTTGGGTCTTAATAGCTATAGAGGTTGGAATAGAAGCACTGGGGTTTAAGCAATAAAAGCATTATAGTACGTTTTATTTAATCAGAGAAAATTCAATTAATCTTTTTTTATATGGGGTAATGCCTTTAGGGGCAAGAGAGATAAACAGCACTAGCTCCCTAGGGCCACTAGATAATAGGACAATAAAGAACCCTCAGTTTACATAAAATTTCCATAGGGAAAAATGGCAATTATCATTGCATAAACAGAGTAATACAAAGAAAATAAAACAGCTTGAAAAGCAGAAGAGAATAAGTAGTAGTTTTACCTAAAAACTTCAGAATAGCAGAGGTATTAAAAAGAACCCAATATAGGTACTTTAAGTAACTTATTTTACTAGGAATTAATGGAAATCATCTATGGTAACACTTAAAAGCAAATCAAATGATAGTATATGATTATTACCTCTATACTAAAATAACCTCTGTCCACATAATCACCAAGAAAAAGGTATCGTGTATTAGCAGGTGATCCTCCTACTTCAAAAAGTTTCATCAGATCAAAAAATTGGCCATGGATGTCACCACACACTGAAACAAGAAGATTATTAGATATGAAAAAAAAACTTCTGAAATAACAAATTTTACTTAAATTCTAATTTCTTTTACATAAGAAATAATGTAAATTCTATCAAGAAAGGTCTCAGCAGGAAGTCAGAATCTATGAGGAGTCCTAATAGGGATGATGTGTACCCAAGTGTTCATGTGCTCAAGATCTAGAACAAGATATAATCAAAATAATGAAATTGGTAGTCAGTGACAAAATTTTCACCTAAATTTATAAAGCTCCTCTTTAGGAAGCCAAGCATAGGTCTTAGGATCACAAAATTTATAATGGTGGTAAAATCTCCATCCTAATGCAATACTTTCTATTGACTGCTATGTTGACACTGAGGTATTTGCCCCTAATAATTGAAAGCAAAGTAAATAAGAATTTGTTGAATCAAATTGAATTATGGCCAACACAACTGATGAAACCTTCACAAAAGCGAATTAGACCAACTTCTGCACTCAGGTTACGTCAGATCATGTTTATTCACTGAAAATAGGCAAAAACCAAAAAAATTACAAAAATTTATCTCAAAATTCAAGATAACGTCCTTGTAATATTATTTTAATATACCATAGATTGAAGAGTAAACAACCTTAGATCCAAGCAACTAAATAATGGTATAATTTAAAAAAATATGAAATCATAAACAAGTGTACCTGTAATTGGAGCCTCTACTTCTATCATGGTTTTCTCTCTCCGAAGGATGGCAGCACCCTCATTGATAATTCTAAGTGCAATTTCTTCATCTACCCGACCTTCTTTTACTAAGTGGTTCTTCAGAACATCAACTCTGGGTATCCCATCCATATCAAATACTTCCTCGGATGTCAAGCGATGTGTTGGGGGAAAAGGTACAGCTGCAATTTTTTTTAATTAATAAAAAATAAATCACTATTAATACAGTAACAAAAAACTAATCAATGGATCTAGGTAAATAAAGCTGAAAAGCTAGAGTTTTTATTTCTTCTTTATTTACTAATATTTTATAGAGGTATTAATATTTTTAAAGGGCTTTTAAAAAAGAGTAATCAAATTATACTTTTATTAATCTATGTATAATAACATGTTCTTTGTTGAGAATTATTAGAGAAATGAACTGCCTCAAAAATTAAAAGCTCTTTCAGGGTAACTAAAGTTTTCTTTAAGCCATAACATTTTTTAGCAGAACTCGCTAATCATATTATGCACTCTTTACACCTTAATGAAGTACAATTAAGGGTAAACTTAGTACCACATAAGCCTGAATAGAATGAAATTCCAAATATAAGGTGAACTACCATGTTTCTAAGAAAGTTAAAAGCGGTATTTTCTGGCCAACTTAAAAAGAAACTTTTAGAGATATAGATAAAACAGTCAAATACTTACACAATTTAAATTCATTTAGATGCACACATACATTTAAAACAGTAATAAATCACGATAATTTTGAAATACTTTTTCTCCTACCTCCATGTTTCACAAACTACTTTTATTCAAAATCTTTTTTTAAAAGATTATTTATTTATTTGACACAGAGAGAGATCGGATCACAAGTATTATTTATTTGACACAGAGAGAGAGAGAGAGATCACAAGTACGCAGAGAGGCAGGCAGAGAGAGGAGGAGGCAGGCTCCCCGCTGAGCAGGGAGCAGGATGCGGGCCTCAATCCCAGAACCCTGAGATCATGACCTGAGCCGAAGGCAGAGGCTTTAACCCACTGAGCCACCCAGGCGCCCATTATTCAAAATCTTTATGCACATCTTTGACATCAGTGTATTCCTTATTACTGGAATCATTTTTGAGTCATCTAACACTTTTCAAAGGCAAATCATCTTCACTTCCATTTGTTGTTTGATACAGCACTTTTTGAATATACATAAAATGCTATCACTGCAAATTTATCCTAAGCCATAGTTCCCACATATATTAATTACCAACTGTATGCTTTCAAACTGATATTTGCTAAATGGAATGGAAAACTATAAGGTCTATTTTCAAGAGTATCTAGCACAATTTTGAGGTCATGTACCTAGGGAAAATTACTGTATTAAATTTATTAGATTCCTTTTTCACTGACTCCAACAAGTGACTTTATCATATATTCAAAGTCAGTTTGAAGTAGTTTTAGGCTCTTTACCAAATAGTACTTTGTTTTTCAAAATAAAGAAAAAAATAGAAAAATTTATAGTTAAGAGTCCATATATAGACTCAAATTAAGGCACCTCTTTTTTTAAAGGTTTTATTTATTTATTTGACACAGAGAGAGATCACAAGTAGGCAGAGAGGCAGGCAGAGAGAGAGGAGGAGGCAGGCTCCCTGATGAGCAGGGAGCCCCATGCCGGGCTTGATCCCAGGACCCTGAGATCATGACCTGAGCTGAAGGCAGAGGCTTTAACCCACTGAGCCACCCAGGCGCCCCAAAGCAGCTCTTTTTTCTGAAATAAAAATTGTTTTAGAAAAAACTCACTTTATATTCAGGNTCTTTTTTTAAAGGTTTTATTTATTTATTTGACACAGAGAGAGATCACAAGTAGGCAGAGAGGCAGGCAGAGAGAGAGGAGGAAGCAGGCTCCCTGCTGAGCNGCCGGGCTTGATCCCAGGACCCTGAGATCATGACCTGAGCTGAAGGCAGAGGCTTTAACCCACTGAGCCACCCAGGCGCCCCAAAGCAGCTCTTTTTTCTGAAATAAAAATTGTTTTAGAAAAAACTCACTTTATATTCAGGTATACAGTATATAGTATTTTCTTGATATTTCAGAATCATCATTGTAATGATCAACTATTATATAGAAGACTGGAAATGTATAGGACCAACTATTTCTTCACATTTCAACTTAAACAAAAAAACTAAAAACAGGAGCCTGGGTTAGAATTATATTAATGACCTGAGAAAGAATAATAAATAACCATGTTTTATTTTACCAGGAAAACAAATTAGGAAGAACTTAATACTTTTTTTTTAAAGATTTTATTCATCTATTTGACAGAGAGAGATAGCAGAGAGGGAACAAAAGCAGGGGTAGTGGGAGAGGGAGGAGCCTGATGCAGGGCTTGACGCTTGACGACTGAGCCACACAAGCGCCCCAAGAACTCAATACTTTAGAAGTGGGGCACCTGAGTGGCTCAGTAAGTTAAGTGGCTGCCTTCGGCTCAAGTTATGATCCCAGGGTCCTGGGATCAAGCCCCTTATCGGGCTCTCTGCTCATCGGGTAACCTGCTTCTCCCTCTCCCTCTGCCTGCTGCTCCCCCTACTTGTGCTCTCTCTCTGTGTCAAATAAATAAATAAAAAATCTTAAAAAAAAAAACCACAAAACTTTAGAAGTGAGATAAGAATTAAGGCAGAAGGATGTCAACCAATTCTAAAAGGCTTTGAAATTGCCAATCCCTCTTGCTTTCTTTGACTCTTAGTAGATAAAATTTGAAGTTCCTTATTTTCTCTGCATTAGAACATATTAATTCCCACTACTTTTCACTACATTTAGAACAAAGCATTAAAATACATTTTGTTCCTCCAATATAGTATGTCTAGATTCTAATAATAAAAAAAAACTCTGTTCAAGTATGTTTTTCTCTAGTCAAAGATTAAACAAACCAAACTTGCCCCTATCAGTAAACCAACTGTTTAAACCTACAGATTTTAATAACTGATTATTAAATAAATCACAAGTTACTTTGGGACATTATAAAAATGAAAAGGTTAAATATCTCGAGTATAAATTTTTGAGATTAAGATGGAATCATATTTTTCTCAATAGGCCAAGAGAATTTTTTAATCACTCTATTCAAGAAAACAGATACATAAGATGCTACATTCAAGATTATGTACACTTTCTAATAATCAACAACATAATTCCACTACTGGTTGAATTCTATTCAAAATATACAACTTCCCAAAAACCCAACTGGGAGACCATTCCCCATCCTCTCAACTCAACCAGTCACTAGTGTTACTGCATGTTTTCGTGCATGTTGTGAATGTTCCACTGTAATTCACACTGAGGTATACTGTCCCCTCTTTAACCAATAGCCAGAATGTCTTTATTGATCTGAAAAAAAGTATATGTTGCCTTCATGCTCATGGGTAAGTCATTTATAGACCTATGCCTTTCCACTTCTTTTTCAACTCGAGGCATGCTTTTTTTCTTTTTTGAAGATTTTATTTTTCTATTTGAGAGAGACAGCATGAGTGGGGGTAGGGCAGAGGGAGAAGCAAACTCCCCACTGAGCAGGGAGCCCTGAGATCATGACCTCAGGTGAAGGCAGAGGGCTCAACATTTAACCAACTGAGCCACCCAGGTGCCCCAAGGCATGCTTTTACATTTCAAGGCTAGCTGGGATACATTTTAAGGAATGGATACAACTGGAAGGATGAAGAAATGCCACCATAATGAAAGGAGATGAAAACTACAGTGTTGTTCTAACAACACAACACTGAAAATAGAAAATGAAGTTTCTGAAGAGTACCTTTTAGTATGTCAGTACATAAGAAAAGGCATGTGGAAAGATGTAAGAGGGAAAAAGGCATGTCCTCTTTGGAGGTAGGAGAAAAGCTGTGGCAAGTGATCTGACCAGACAAAAGAAAGACAACCAAATAGGATTTAGCCTAAGGGGTTAATTATTTTACCCTGCTGGTCAAGAGAATTAAAAATGTTTTTCCATCAAAAATTAATATTCTCAACTACTACTTTGTTTTGCAATTCCTAAGGCATTTTAAAGTATTCCCATGTATTTTCAGTCTTTTAAATGGTTTTTCTTTTTATTTCTAATTCATCTTCAGTCAATTATTCCTGCTTTTCTAGGATTTTCTTCCCATATATTTTTTCTCCTTTTCATTTTTTAAAAGATTTTATTTATTTTTGGTGCGCACATGTGTGAGAGGTAGAGAGAATGCATATGTGCGAACACGAGGTAGGGGAGAGGGAGAAGAAGCACACTTCCCACTGAGCAGGGAGCCCAATGCAAAACTCCATCCCATGACCCTGGGATCACGACCTGAGCAGAAGGCAGACACAACCACACAACCGACAGAGCCACCCAGGCACCCTCTCCTTATTTTCAGACTACTTTTCCTACTATTCTATATTTGTGATAGGGAAAAAGCATTCTATGTGTAAATATAATGTAAATGGTCAATAACTAAAGTGGCTAAAAAGGAGGATTAGCTGGAATAAGCTAAAGAGCTACAAAATAATCTCAAATCACCTAGTTTCCAACACCAGAAAACTTGATTTGGTAGTATTCATTCTGATGTAACTGTTCTGTTGGAAAATTCCCTTTAACCCCAATTTTGGCATGAAGCACATATCTGTATAGTAATCAATAACATCCACAAGTTAATTTCATCCAGATTTAATGTAAAGTGGCTAAAAAAATATCTAAAGCAAGTTTTAATTTAGGCAGTTAGAAAAATACACTAGGGATACATATTGATCAGGGATGGGGGGAAGGGCACAGATATTACTTTTTCTATTACTGGGTAAGGGATCCTAGAAATTAACTAAGCCTATTCCTGAACTCTAAGCAAAGGCTACAAATTATTAGTCCCATGAGGCCGCCAACACCAACTGGAGTGGCCTGCAATCTATGCCAACTGAACAACTTTACTATAAAGTATCAATCAGAAGCCTGGGCCTCTCATCATTACCATTATTGGTAACTAACCAAATAAAGTCCCTCCTGTCATCTATGTTTCTGAATTTTTCTCTGTATTTCTTTTACACCATGCCATCTCTGGCAGGTCTCCTCCCTCTCAATCCTTTTCACTTTGAATTCTCATTATGTTTTTTAACTCACCCCACTCCCCCTACACACACACCCCCCCACACACACCCTCCTAAGATCTTCATGTAATACTATCATCTCTCTAGCTTAATTAAATCTTAGTTATCCTGAAGGACGGCACTTTTCAGACACATTTTTCAAAATGGATGCTGCACGTTTTTCCATACTCCACTACTCTCACCAGAGAAAGCTTTGGTCTTAGTGCAGTTCTACATTACCACTTCCAATTTCATCACTCCAATGTAGAAAGAAGTATCTCCTCCTTTGAGGTTCATGCCTTCCAGCTAATTTATCCTTGTCCCTGCCACCTATGAAACTTCTAGTCATCTCTCACACGCAACTCTGGTTCCTGGCTTCTGAGCCTTCAAGCCTTCTCCACTCAAGCCCATCATCAATGTCCATGTGGGATGAACTACGTAAAACTTAAGAACTGAGATGTTCTTCTATTCCTCAGCCTTGGTCATAATTACTGCTCTGCCTCTGAAATTCTGAAATTCAATCTCTCACTCTATGATTAAAACCTCCTATCCTTCCAGTTCCACTCCCATTACTCCATCTGTTCTTCAATTTATTAAGAAACTGGAGGGGTGCCTGGGTGGCTAAGTCTGTTAAGCGACTCTTGATTTCGGCTCAGATCATGATCTTGGAATCCTGAGATTGAGCCCCGTGTTGGGTTCTGAGCTCAGCACAGTCTGTTTGTCCCTCTCCCTCTGCACCTACCCCCACTCACTCTCTCTAATAAATACATAAATAAACAAAATCTTAAAAAAAAAAAGGAAGGAAGGAAGGAAGGAAGGAAGGAAGGAAAGAGGGAGGTGAGGGAGGGAAAGAAAGAAAAAAGAGAAAAGAAGAGAAGAAAAGAAAAAAGAAAAGAAAGGAAAACAAAGGAAAAGGAAAGAAAAAGAAATTAACTGGACATCAACTCCCTTCTGGATACTTTTGCTTCTTACAATTTTAAAGGTATTCCATTATCTACCCACTTTTTAACATCCTAAATTGTTTTGCCCTTTGTCCTATTCTACCGATAAGTGAAAACTGCAATTCTTGGATGAGTTGACTTCTAAACTTGGATTCTTAGCATAAAGTCATCAAAATGGCCCAGTGCTACTACAAACTCATGGTCTTCAACTTAGTCATGCACATTTCTCAGCAATCCTATTAAACATTCTCTATTAAACTCCCCCACACTGGGCGCCTGGGTGGCTCAGTGGGTTAAAGCCTCTGCCTTCGGCTCAGGTCATGATCTCAGGGTCCTGGGATCGAGGCCCATATCGGGCTCTCTGCTTAGCAGGGAGCCTGCTTCCCCTTCTCTCTCTGCCTGCCTCTCTGCCTACTTGTGATCTCTCTCTCTCTCTGTGTCAAATAAATAAATAAAATCTTAAAAAAAAAAACAACTCCCCCACATTTCTCAGGGAAGATTTAAAATGGTCCCCTCTTTCTTGAACCCCTCAATCAACTTTATCTTACTCAGTTATCAACTTTGTGTCCAACTTCAGAGAAAATCGGGGCCTTCAGACCAAACTTCACTTTCTTGCTCCTCTCCATCCACATCTATACCAGTATGCGTATTTAAATTTCTCCCCACCTCAGGAAAGAGGTATTCCTCCTGTCCTTTACTAAACACTCTATTTGGGTGCTGTATCCCACTCCCCCAACCTCTTAACTTCAATCACCCTCCCCACCCTCCCATGGTCCTATTGCTTCCTCTGCCTCTGCCTCTCCATTGGGTCTTTCCTTTGAGCATATAAACATACTGACATATCTTTAAGATCTTAAAAATCCGAACAAGTAACCCTTACTCCTCATCCCTGCTTCTGCCATATATATTCTTTTTGACAACTAAGCTTCTTGAAAGGGTATTCAAATCTATGATGGGTATTTTCATTTTCTCACTTTTTGTCTATTTTCCTCAATCCATATTTTTCTGGCTCTATTCCTCCACCTATAACTAACTCTCTCCTCTCTTAGGTTCTTGAAATCATTCACCTGGTCTTTCTTATACTTCTCTGGTCACAATTGATTGGTCTATTTCATGGACTTCTAGTCTTTTTCCTGATCCTTAAATGTCAGTGTGTCCCACGATTTTGTCCTTGGCCCTCCTATCACAATTGCTCTGAACTAGTGATCTCATTCATAACCACAGTTTCAACTAAAATCTACGTTCTGAGGACCCTCAAATAGATTGCTCAGTCTAGATCTCTCCCCTAAACTCCAGATCCCTTGTAAACTACCAAATATCTGTACTTGAATGTTCAATACATATCTCAAACTTAGTATGTCCAGAATTTGGGGTAAGATTTTTCCCCCTTAACCATTACCAATAGTTACCCAACTAGGAATTATCCTAGAATCCCCTTTATTCCTTACCCTACATGGCCAATAAGTCCTATATAATTCTCTGATCTGTTTCTGTTCCTTTGGTCCTGAGACACTGAGTAAGGACTTTTTTCCCCCCTAGAATTATAGTCTTTTCAATTTTGCCTACTATACAACAGTGAATATATTTTTTCTAAAATTCAAATCTGAACCGTCTCTTGTTTCAGGACTGATTTATTATACAAAATCCCCATTCTTTATCTTCAGATGGCATGTAAGATCCCTCGGGATCTGGACCTTGCCTACATTTCCAACCCTCATCTTGTCACTACCTCACTTTCCAGATACTTTTTACACTCCAGATACTTTATTTTCATTTTTAAAATTACATCACTTTTTAAAAATCTCTGTACCTTTTCATGCCCTACTGTTTGGGGGTACACTATGACCATCTTTTACCGAACTTTTTGTCCTTAAACTTCATTTCAGTGTTCCGACTCTTGAAAACTTTTCCTCATGTTCTCAGATTAAGTTAATGGTGTCCCTTCCTTTGTGGTCCTATATCATAGCCTATAATCCACATCTGTATCATGGCACTTACTAATTGCACTGTAAATATGTCTCCCCATGTGCTTATGAACTCTGAAGGGAGAGAGCTATGTCTTTCATCACTACATACCTGGTGATTAAAACATTGCTACTAATCAATGTTTACTGAATGAATAATATATTATAGTTTCTAAAACACTTGAATATCTGGACACTAATTTACATAGCAACAACAATATATTTATACTGCTTTATTTGGAGTTTACAAAGTATGTACTTCCATATACATAAACCTGTAAGATTTTCAGAGGCATCCTGGAAGTTTGGTAGGGCAGGTTTTACCCCCATTTCATAAATAGGATAAGAGGTTCAGAGAACTTAAATGGCTTTCTCAAGGTGTTTCAACTAGTAAGGGGTAGAACCATGGTTGAAATTGAGATCGTGAGAATGCTACTCCAATACGATCTGTTTTATACCAACAAAATGACTCAAGCTCAAATGACTCTGGCTCAAAGAGTCATCAAAAGTTCCCTCATCATAAAAATGGGTATAATCCCACTCCGGTGCCATGCACTGGCCACATGCTCTAAAAAAAGATTCAATAAATCCTATGGAAGGGTCCTCAAAATTTCGAGGTATCCCTTGGGTTCCTTTTAATCTGTGGTGGTTATTTGAATATAGTACCTTTCCCTCAAAATTGGTTCCCCTTCCTGTCTTATTTTTGACATGGTTATCACCACTCTTGTCACTGGAACTTGAAATTTTGGTGTCATTGTTCTCTTCCAAGACTCCAACTCCTACTGATTCTTCAAATTCTCTTCATGTTTTTACGTCTCCATTGACACAATGCTAGTTCAAGTCCTTATCATTTTGTGTACTAAAAAAATCTAACTCAGTTCTACTTTCCCTACCCCTTGATTGTACAAAACACTGCTAGATTAACCTACTCAAAAATTTGGGGTAGTTTCTTAAGAACTAAAGAATAAGGGTGGGGGGAGCTACAAACTTATTTCCAAGATCCTTCCGTATTTGACCATTTCAGCCTTTTACATGTCTTTCCGATCTTTGCCTCTAACTACAATTGCTCGATTTAATCAATCCCTAAAGCAAAATTAGTCTGTTTCCTTAAAAAGTTTTGCTCTTCTGTTACCATACCCAATAACTGATCCAATATATCTACTTCTTTTTTTTTTTTAATTTATTTGACAGAGAGAGAAAGAGAGAACACATGCGCACGTGCGCGCACAAGCAGGAAAAGCAGCAGAGGGAGAGGGAAAAGCAGGCTCCCCGCTGAGCAGGAGGCCCGTCGTGGGGCTTGATCTCAGGACCCCAAGATCATGACCCGAGCTGAAGGCAGACACCTAACCGACTGAGCCACCCAGGCGACCCAATATATCTACTTCTAAAATTATTCAGAATTTGCGTTATATCTGGTTTCTCTTTTTCCCTTAATGCATGCCTTGGTCATTCTGCACTTGGACTGCTTTGGTCCTAAGATGCTGAATAAGGACGTTTTCCCCTCAAGAATTACTACAATCTTTCAATTTTGCCCACTCTACAACACTCAGAATTCTCTTGCTAAAGTTCAATAATTAATCTGACACCCTGATTTAAGCCTCTCCCCTCCTAATATTTTGTTCTACACAATACCATGTTACCTTTCAAAAACCAAGATATTGGGTCAGTCTCCTATTTTAAAACCTTCAATAATAATGATGATGGCTACCATTGACTGATTAAGAGATAAGGTTAATATAACCTAGGAAATAAATATATCGAATGCAAAGGAAAGTCACAGTGTGCATACTAAAATGAACATATACACAATATAGACAATGCCTTCTAGGTGATAAACGTGGATTCTTTATCAAGACTAACAGATTCAATAATCTCAAGAGACAATCATGTGCCAGGCCATGCACTGAGGCACATACTTCACATGGACTATCTCCCGTTAATCCTTCCAAAAACCCATAAAAATACTTAATTAATTTGATTATACAGATGAGAACACTGAAGTTTAGTGATATCAAGTATCTTGTCCACAGTGAAAAGGTTATTAAGGTAACCTAGGATTCAAACCCAGGCAACTGAACTCCAAAGCCTCTTCATCATCCAGAGGCTATACTACTTATTAGCTTAAGTTTCAGCTCCTCAACTTAGTATACAAAAGATGGTTTCCAACATCATTTCCTGCCCCTCACAGTCAACCATTTACACACTACTGTCACACATTTTCAAGCTTTTTTTTCAAACTCCATGCCTTTCTGCTGCTGTTTCCTCTACTCCAGTCCTACCTTCTATCTGGAAAAATTCTCCTCATCCTTCAAGGCCCACCTCAAAACAGAATCTTCTCACTGATGTTTTCTCTCTAAATAAGAAAGTCAACTCCTTCTTTACAGCTCCAATAGCACTTTGTACATACCTTGTTATATTATTTATTTGCAATAATGTCTCCCCTACCAGACTGCCAGCACTCCAAGAGAATTTCACTTAATTATATCTACTTCAATTCTGTCTCCTCAATGCCTATTATGCTTTGGTACAAAGCAGGTACTCAATAAATGTTGCACAAATAAATGGTCCCAATCTTCTATTTAAATCCTACCCTTCCTTCAAGGACTCCTTCTTCCTTGTATAAATCCTTGTTAGACCATTCCAGTCCAGAGTCATCACTACCTTCTTTGAACTCTCACTGGCTCGGTCACTTATCTGGCAATTATTAATGGCACCCATCCTTATGACATATATAAACAACTCTTCATGAGTACTTACTGTTCCAAGGACCAAGACTATTTTTCATTTTTTTTATACTTCTGTCATCTCCCTACAGTTTTTAGCGTACAGCAGGCATCTAATAAATATTTGCTATTTGACTACTTTGATGTTCCAAAATAAATTTTATATAACATACAAGGATGCCCAATTATCTTCAGCTAATTTTATCTGTGTATAAATAAACATTTTTATGATAAAATGAAGTCATATGATTGGTACTAAAATATACCTCATTTAATAAATCAAGATTCTTTTCATCAAACTTTTCCTAACAACTCTTGCTAATTCATTCAATAACTCTGGAACCTAAAGCTTTTGCCTTACTACTGAGCAGCTCTATTTCTTCCTTGGCATTTTCCTTCTAAGATGACTTGTTACCACAATGTTCTCTCTCTTTCCCTTCCTCCCTCCATCTCTTTCTGTCTCTGTCTCTCATACACACACACTCACAGACACTATTTTCTCTGTTCCTTTGCTTTCTCTAGGACACATGGTACTGAAGATTTATTTTAGAATGCTTAACATTAATGGGGGTGGAAGGAAAAAGAAAAATCATTTTCAAGAGTTATCTTTTCAGATAGGTAAGTCTACAAAATACATTTAGTAAACAAAAAATTAGAATTCAAGTTGCTTTAAAATATGATGAAATAACTAGCAAGAAACACTGAAGTAGCCATGTGACCCAAAGACCTATGTGGGTCATCTAACAATCTGTAATGAAAATAAGCAATCCTAATAAAGCCATGTACTGGAAAACTCTTGAGCCAAATGACATCAGATTTATAAGGAGGGCAGCTGGCAACAGAAATGAATCGTGAAGCTGCCTATCAGAAATATATCAGCTTAAAAAACTTAACACACACATACACACTTCAGCATTTTGGTTCAATCTGAAAGTCTGATAATTTAAGAGATAAGGTTAATATAACCTAGGAAATAATGAAAATATATTGAATGCAAAGAAAAGTCACAATGTCCATACTAAAATGAACTTACACAATATAGACAATGCCCTCTAAATGATAAAGGTGGATTCTTAATATCAAGACTAACAGATTCAATAATCTCAAGAGACAATCGAGTTTTACAAATCTGGGACCTCATCTATATGGCAAAAAAGTACATTTTTTTTTTTTTTTAAAGATTTTATTTATTCATTTGACACAGAGAGAGAGATTACAAGTAGGCAGAGAGGCAGGCAGAGAGAGAGGAGAGAGGAGGAAGCAGGCTCCCTGCTGAGCAGAGAGCCCGATGTGGGCCTCGATCCCAGGACCCTGGGATCATGACCTGAGCCGAAGGCAGCGGCTTTAACCCACTGAGCCACCCAGGCGCCCAAAAAAGTACATTTTTAAAATAACTGGAAATAAAAGGTAGGGTAGTATCTGGATAATTCAGGTCAAGTAAATTTGGGGGGGCGGGGAGCAATGTAGATAAATTCAGGGTTTTATGCTTTAATTACCCATAGCAATTTTGCTGATGTGGCAGTAAGGCACTCATGCATATATAGCCATTTTTCTTAGTTTGTTTCCATTTTTTTATTTCCATCTTAGCTGAAGAATAGAAAAATGTGTAACAGAAAACAGTTAAGAGGGCATACTATCTCACCTAAACCACTGGGCAATAGCAACTTTCAAACAGAATTTGACCTGAGCCAGCAGCAGCTGGAGTAGGCTCAGAAATGAAATTGCTGGGGAGCCTGGGCGGCTCTGCCTTCCCCTCAGGTCACGATCCTGGGGTCCTGGGATCAAGCCCAGCATCGGGTTCCATGCTTAGCAAGGAGTCTGCTCATGCCTCTCTTTCTGTCCCTAACCCCCCTTGCTTTCTTGCTCTCTAATAAATACAATCTGAAAAAAAAAAAAAGAAATCGCTTTCACTAGCCAGGAAACCTAATCACCCATAATCGGTGATATGGAATCACCATAAATAATTTTAATAATATCAGTGAAAGGCTAATTAAATTAATACCTGAATCACCTACAGTATTCTAAGATCTCAAATTTATATGAAGTGAACTTTAGGCACATGATATTAAACATAGAAAGACCTATAGCCCCTTTGAAACCATCATGACCATAAAATCTAGGCCTCCTGACTAGAAGTCTAAGAGTATAATAATTCTACTCTTAGAAACAATAAGGAAAAGGTTCGGGGAATAAAGACTACCTGTATTCAATGCCAACAATGGTCTCCACGATATTACTACTATGAAATGATATGGATGCAAAACTAGCACATACTAAGCTTAAAGGATTTTAACAAGTTGAACTTAAGGTGAACGAGCACTGTGGTCATATATGTTCTGATAAGGGTGTTCTCTCTCATCAAATATAACATGATGGCACAATTATTGAAAGAAAGCAGGCCTGAAGATGAAATCCAAAAGTGGATTTCTGTATGAGAGGTGAATTTCCCAGTAATTTTTGAGGAAGCCAGAGCAGAGATTCCATGAGCAGTGCAAATCGGTCTGTTGCCACCATCTCTAAACAGGTGATCCATATCAGGCATTCTAGCTGTTAACAAATTCCATAAAGAAATGGAAGTTGTTTTGGTGAAGAATACACTACTAAGCACATGAGATCTTATACCCTATGAGCTCTTTTCAACTATAATTTTCTACACCAACAAGCTCCCTTCCTATTTAACTAAATCAAATAACTTTTATTCCATATCAATAACCTGCAAATGTGACTATCCTTGGATTCACAACCAACCCTTAAGGAATATTCCTTATGTTTGGAATCTAACTTTTACTGTATTAAAGCAGTACAATACGGGAAAACGTTATCATATATATGACAAAAAACAAGATTCACAAGCATAAGGATAGCACAAAGTCACTGCTCGGGAATGTGACTGGCTGTCCTATCTAATAGTAAGGCGAAAAAGTGCCCAGGGGAATGAACATACAACACAGCTCTACAGTCAGAAAATGAAGAGGCAACCCATGTCTCTGTTCCCAACCCCCACAAAACTCCAGGATTTCAAGTTAGAGGACAAGCAGTCTGAACTACCAATCACTGTTTTTTCCCCCTTCTCTTTTTATAAAGATTTCTCGGGACAAGGATTCCATAAGCTCTTTATTCAGCTCATTCCAATGCCTGGCCCAACTGGATATACTAGTAACTTTTAAAAATTGTCTACACAAGCCTGGATACAAATCAGTGTTATTATTAAGGGAGGCTCAAATTGAAAAATTAAAATAAAAAAAACACAAAGGAAAAGGCTTTCTTGTTTTTAAATATTTTAATGGAAACATATCCGGTCAAATTTCAAAAAACTGGACTAATAGTGTCTAAACATTGTGCCAGTATATTTGAGAAGCTGAATGAAAATAAGTAAAAGAAGCATCTATCCTTCCAAAATAAACGTAATACAACAAAGAAAACTTTATTCTAGAATGATGTCAATTTATTGACCCAGCTACACAGTAAAGAAAAACCATCTCAGATTTTCACCTCCACAGCCGTGTTTGAAGTTGATGGCTCTCCCAGAGAGCATGGAAATCTCAAGCAATAGTCAATTTGCCCTCAGGATCTCTATTTTAAATTAACCTGCTGATCTGTTTTGGGTAAACATAAATTCTGTCCCAGCTGAGAAATATTTAATTTTTTTCCTCTTTGGGTGTTTGTTCGCAAGGTGAGGGGTAACCTCTTTCGGCCTTTGACCAGTGTTGACCGGCTTTCTAAGCAAATGCTTTTTTCTGTTCACAAGGCGCCTTTTTTTCCTTTTATGCTGCCTTTTCTCCCTCTATTCGGCGCTTGAAGCCGGGGGCCCCCAAATCCTGCCTGTCTCTTCACCCTTGTCCAATCCCACATGGTTCCCCCAGTTTCCGCGTGGAGTGACACCTGAGGGCCAAGCGCGAACCCCTGCGGCTGGCGCTAACTAGGCGCGAATCGGGCTGACGGCTGTCACTGGGGAGCAGGCGTGGGCCAAAGCCGAGGTGATTTCTGACTGCTCATCACCCGGCCCCGCGTGGCTGAAGGTCTCCAAGCCCCTCGGTCCGCCCAGGCAAGCCAAGCGAGCAGCTGTCGCGGGGCAGGAAGCTAATCGCGGCCTCTGGGCCGCTTTGACAGGCCCAGGAGAAAAAGGGCTCAATGCGGCTACGAGACTCACCCCTACGGCTAGGAGACCTCAAAAGCGAAACCCCGGTCTCGGGCCTGAAGGCAAGCGAGACACCGTGGAGCCGCCGCCACCGACTCAGCCCAGCCCAGCAGGGGCCCGCCCAGGGGCCACTCCCCAAGGGAGGCAGCCAGTCACTCGCCCGCCCTTCCGGGCCCGCTCCGGAGGGGACGGTCTCCCGCCCGCCCTCAAACACAGCTCCTCAGGCCAGGCCCCCAGGGCTTCGTCCACCTCTCACCTTTGACGACGCGGTCAGCCCCGGGAGGGGGCGGCGGGGGCGGGGGT
>LNAC01000047.1:1863497-1908196 GCA_002007465.1 Ailurus styani | reverse complement strand
GGTGGGGGCGGTGCAGCCCGGGCCGGCTCCGGGGCGGCCATGCTGGGCCCGGGGCTCGGCTAGGCGCTGGGCCGGGCGGGGTTGGGGGCGGGGGCGGCGGCTACCAGAGCCAAGCGGCGGCGCCGCCGGGGAACATGGCGGACCCTCTTTCCCTACAGAGGGGCTAAGACCGGCATGCACCGCGCTTTGCGGGGGCGGGGGCGGGGCAGACTCTAGGGACCTGGGCAAAATTACTGAGGCTGGGAGAGAAACAGGACGAGGCCAAGGGATCAGGTTAAAATTCTGGGCAAGCAGAAACAATAGAGAGTGAAGAGGGAGGGCTATCTATTGCTAGTAGCTGCAGTGAATTACTGCTAGGAAACAACACTGGTTCTCTTGGAGCTCCTGGTACGATGGGGAGACTTAAACCTCAGAATCTACTAATAGAGAAAAAAGTGTGTAACAATTTGGCTACCAAATCTGGGTGCTTTGGTTGGTAACGGACAGGAAAACAGATGAGGCATTGTAGGTTCTAGAGAGAAGTTAGTGTTCAAAATGGAGCTTGAGAAGCTGGCCCTGATGTTTAAAGCCTGGAACTATCAAGAGTCTGAAGGTACAGAGTTAAAATATAGGTAGAAAATAGGCTGCAAGGGTTAAGAATCAAAGCACATAAGGGGAGAGGAAGGGATGACACCAAGAGATGTTCAAAGTGTACACAATTCACCTGAAAAGGACACAGCCTACCTTCGATCCACTCAGAACACAGAGTTTTGGAAAGCAGAGGAGTATATAGAGAATTGGAAATTAGTTTCTCGTAAGAAATACTTCATACGGTACTTCTGTGCACATACAAAATCTGAGCCCAGGTGACTTATGGAAACTTTATAAAGATCGACCTTCATAGGAAAGGGGGTAGTGGAACAAGGACTGACTGATGGTTCAGTCAATAATTATTGGAAGGTGTGTGTGTGTAACAGTAAGAAATGTACTGAATCATGGACAGAGGCCAGTGTATCCACTAAGAGCTATGTCTTGATGGCGTAGGATCCAAGTGGGGTGAGAAATTCCTGCCCATCTTCCTGATGAATATTAAATGTACTCAGAATCTGTTCATAATGGACGATGTTTTAAGCAGTGGTCCAAAGGTCTCAAAGAACAACATTATACCTCTTCTTTCTGTCAATCTCAATGATTTGAGACCTGAGGTAAAAGAGGAGGAAAGTGTCCAAAGAGTATTCTTTGCAAAGGGAGCCCACAAAGTATCTTTTAGAGGGAGAATTTGGGAGTGAGGCAGAGGTGAAAATGGACGTTTCTGAGCAATAGTTGTTCCATGTCACTGTCAACAACCATCTGCTTCAAAGATTTGAGAATGACCAAAGAAGTGCAGAAATTCCACAAGGAAAGCAAGGGGAGGGGCAGCCATGGGAAGAGAACAAGGGAGAGGAGGCACATTACATACATAGATCAGGAGTGAGTTTCCAAGAGGGTCTGAATCCCAAGAAAATCACCCTAAAGAGGAAAGGAGGAAGCATGTAATATACTGAGTGCCTCTGAGCAGGAAAGGAATAAGAAATACACTAGCAGCAGTCATATCAAGGAAAGTCACTCCACTTTAGGGGCCCATTGATTCCTACCTTCGGTAAATATCCTTCGACTATCCTCAAGCTATTTAGCTCTTCACCTTCACTCGAAAGCCACACACACACATACACACATGCTCACACTCACATATACATGTATGTGCCATGGCTCTCTCTCTGGGAGCCCCGGGCCACTGGGAATTGGTATTTTTTGCTTCTCCAGGCCTTCCCCCGACCCCCAATATAAAAGAGCAAGAGCATACAAAAGGCATTAAATAGACAAATGACAGGAATTAAATACAACTATCTTAAAGATTTATTAATGAAAAATACTTTACAAAAACAGTATGTTTGGCCCTAAAATAGTTTAGCTGACTCTGAGGGTTTACAACAGTGACTGAGCAAGTGGCAGTAATGGCTCTGCTGCTGAGGACAAAAAGGTGTGTTAGTGTGCCTGACTCCCATCTGTTCAGAAGGACAAATGTTATGTTGGCAGCTCTGCATTCTAGGCCTAAGGTTTGGGGGAACAGGGAAGGCTGACAGTCCATAATACCTGGGCAGGTAGGCTGCCCTGAATGATATGGTCAGTACCATGACCACATAGCTACATGCGCCTCCAAGGATGGGGTATGGGGAAGACAGAAGGTCAGGTAATAGGATAGGTGGGTAAAACAAAGAACAGAAGTTGGCAGTATAGTAGGGAACAGAGGATGAAGGCTCAGGTGCAGGTGGGGGCATAAAGAATCCAGGAATAAAATGGTGACCCTAAGATCCTAAGGAATGGCTAGTGTCCAGGGTAATACGGATTCATCTTTAAAGTGGCTCAAATAAAGCCCTAAACAGCAGTTGCTTCCTTTTGCTAGGTGAATGGGAATTGGAATTTCAGATATTCCCCTCAAGGAGCCAGGTCTTGTTAGGGGCTCCAGGTACCCCTAGGAGAAACTGCCAACTCTACATTGAGATGAGACTAGCACAACCTTGGCAGGGATGCAGGGTGCTAACTCCTCCACAGTACAGTTTAACGGAGAAAGCTGTGGCTCCAGGAAAGGAAAGGGGGTGACCCTTACCATCTGTTGTGCTGCAGAGCCCTTGCCCTTATCTGCTCTCTTCCAGGAGCATCTGCTAGAACAAACAGAAACTCCTCTCCCCCGTCCTCCTGTGCCCAGATTGTGGGGCATAACTGGTTTGCCTCCAGTCATCATCTGGGGGCATATCTACTCTTCGAGGACCAGGGACTCGAGACCCAGGAACGGGACCCAAATTCCAAGCTGCCCTCAGGGGTACATGAAGACTGCTTGATGGTGGAGACACAGGGTAAACAATGGGAGGGTGAGAGGAAGAGTGGAAAAGATCCCCCCAGGACTGAGCATGAGGAACCTGAAGGCCCTGGCGCTTTTCTGGTAGTGTGGCAGTGTGTGTCGGCTGAGGCTTGCACTCTGGAGTACTCAGGAATCTGGCCCCAATATGCTGGTTGGTGTCTGACCATGGCCCCCAAGAGACGTCTGTTCTGGAACGATGGGGGAGACTCTGGTAGTTCAGAGTTCTTCCTGTGTACTTGACCCCCTGGCAAGTTTCACCCCTGTCACACATAGCCAGAAACTGCTGGACACTCCTCGAAGTTCCTGGGAAGAGAAAAAGAAACCCAAAGATTAAGCATCTTCAGTAAACCATTCTCCTTCCCAAAGGACCATTCCTGATTATTCCTCTCAACTCCCCATAGCCATAAGAGCATACACATAAGGGAAAGAAGAAATCTAGCTCTGCTTTTAATTTCATTTTTAAAAATTCTTAGGGGGCGCCTGTGTGGTTCAGTTGGTTAAGCAGCTGCCTTCGGGTCAGGTCATGATCCCGGGGTCCTGGGATTGAGCCCCACATCGGGCTCCCTGCTCAGCGGATAGCCTGCTTCTCCCTCTCCCTCTGCCTGCCACTCTGCCTCCTTGTGCTTTTTCTCGATCTCTCTGTCAAATAAATAAAATCTTAAAAAAAAATTCTTAATATACATCAAAATCAAATCTCTTACGTCCAACCTGGGCAAATGTTGTCATACTTCTACCTCACTCTACTATAATTCTTCTTCTACCCCCTCCCCACCAATGGCTCCTTAATATTACAAATATATACACTCACTGTAACAACTCTACTCCTAGAGCCACCACTCCAAAACATCACCCTGCTTTTCTTAATATGGTACTTTCACTCCAGTTAATCTGTTTCTGCTTACATTCTTGCTCAGTCCCTAAGATCTCTGTTTTTGTTCACATTACTCCTACCACAAACACAGAGTAGAATGCCTTTTCTATACATTAATTCCCCTTTACTTAAAAGAAACAAAATACGTAATTTTAAAAAGTCACTTCTATTTTTTTTTTTTAAGTAGGCTCCACGCCCAGCATGGAACCCAATGCAGGGCTTGAACTCATGACCCTGAGATCAAGACCTGAGCTGAAATCAAGAGTTGGATGCCCAACTCCCTGAGCCACCCAGGCACCCCACCAAAAAACAAAACAAAACACTTCTAAAAAATACTCTACCTTCTTTATTTTATAACCCATCAACATCTGCTGTATAGTCTTGTATGTATGTATGTATATCCTGATTATTACAGCTCTGAGCTTTTTTTTTTAAAAGATTTTATTCATTTATTTGAGAGAGAGAGAGAGCAAGCATGAGAGGGGAGAAGGTCAGAAGGGGAAGCAGACTCCCCATGGAGCTGGGAGCCCGATGCGCGACTCGGATCCCGGGACTTTGGGATCATGACCCGAGCCAAAGGCAGTTGTCCAACCAACTGAGCCACCCAGGCGCCCAGCTCTGAGCTCTTTCAAAACAAGAGAGCTGCCTTCTTTCTCCCCTATGTTCACTATAGCAAAATAGGCTACACTAAGTGTTGCCTGATGGAACAGATGCCCCTAACAACTGCCAAAGACGGGTGACTACCTGGCTGCTCCACTGAGTAACAGGAAGTTCATCTACCCAGAAGGCCTGCTTATCCAAACTTCCCTAAAATATGGACACATATCAATACTACTACTCTTACCTTCAGTTCTAGAACCATAACCACACGCTGCCCCAGGGCACTTATATCTGTAAGCCAGAGTTTCTCAATCTCAACACTACTGATACTTGGAGCTGATACTACTTTTCTTCCCTTTTTGGGGAGGGGGGAGTTGTGGAGGTAAACTGCCCTGTGCACTATAGGATGTTCAGGAGCATCCCTGGCTTCCACTCACTAGATGCCAGTAGTACTTTCTCTTTTCTATTGAGAATCCCTGCTTTAAGTAGACTCAGCCTCTTCGTGAGGAAGAAAAGTAGCAAATTACTATGGAGGGTGAAAGAAAGCCAGAAGGATGCTATCCACCTTCCCCAAGATTGTCTGGGTCTGTGTACATGGCACAGGTATTCCATATACAGGGTGTCTCCAGTCTCCCATTCACTCCCTGTCCTCCTAGACTATCCCTCAGCTGAGACTCAGGGGATAGTAGGAGAGAAACTAGCTAATAGAGATGATACTTTCTGTTTTGGGAGGCTCCTAAAGACTCGATATTAACTCCCCTTGGTCACTTAAAAGTTGATCTTATCATGATAGACCCTGTTCATTCTCGGGTAGTTAGACTAAGGATCTACGCCAGCCAACCATATTAACTAAGAAATGATTTAACCACAATTCATCTTGACCAATGTTTGATCTTTTTTTTTTTTTTAAGATTTTATTTATTTATTTGACACAGAGAGAGATTACAAGTAGGCAGAGAGGCAGGCAGAGAGACAGGGAGAGGAGGAAGCAGGCTCCCTGCCGAGCAGAGAGCCCGATGCGGGCCTCGATCCCACGACGCTGAGATCATGACCTGAGCCGAAAGCAGAGGCTTTAACCCACTGAGCCACCCAGGCGCCCAGCAATGTTTGATCTTAAAGTGGTAATTCATATCCCTTTACTATCTACCTTGGGATTCCACCCCGCCCCCGATATGTGTACTGATTTGATATTTCTAGGTTGTCTCTGGAAAGGTACCACGTTATGGCACATGATAATTAGATTTGGGGAGAGTTACCTGGGGGTCTATGGGGCTCCCCTGCCATGCTGGGCATCAAGACATCTGGGGACAGGAACTGTGGTTGGGGTGGGTACAGTTGGGGACCAAGGAGAAACACAGGAGGGTCATGGATGACAGGGAGGGAAGAGGAGCTGGAACAACGGTGCCCGGTTTCCAAAGGCTTTTTCCTCGCATTTGATGAATCCTTATAGTGAGACAAGACAAAAAAACATAAAGATGAGGATTAACACACAGTCGGATATGGTTGGGTAAACACAGTGAGGCAAGCAGGGAGAGATGGAGGGGATCAGAGTACCAATATGCCTAGTTCTGTAGAGAGACCCAATTTACTCAGTCACTCTTTCCATCAGCCCCTCTAGGAAGATCCCTAGACCACTACGAACTGGGGACATGGAACTGCAGACACTCTTTCTTTAACCTATTTCTCTCATACCCCTCATCTTCCCATCACTACCATCTAGGTCTTTGGCAAACTCTTTAATGATAACAGTAGAATCAGGTTGAGATAGAAATTTAAAAATAGAGAAACAAGGAAGAGAAAAAAAGTCAGAAAGCCCAAGACTGAAAAAGAAAATTCCATACACTCTCTAAATACTGGGAACCAAAAATGTATCTCCCTAAATGTATAATCAGGAATTCTACTACTCTACCTGCTCTCCTGTCACTGCTGCATTCCAGTCTCCTCCTTTGCCAGTCAAGTTTGTAACCACTGATGCTTGTGTCCTGTTCTGTACTCCACTCGTCATTCACTTTCATGGCAAAGTCTCAGAAATATCCGCTTTAACACCTAAAACACTAATACGCCCAAAATCAAAGCAACATCCTTCCAAACTTGCACCTCCTGGTACCACATTTTCCTAAGTCACCTAGATTGAAATGTTGACATTGCCCTTACTTTTGCACTTCTCATCCACGATTCCATTAGTTGCTTTTGTCAAGAAATATCATTTCTACCTACAGGTTTCACATTTAAGCTCAAGTGGACCATTGCAACAGCTTCCAATCTGATCTTCCTATCTCCAAGCCTGCTACTTCCTTATTGTGGCCTGCAAGTTGCTATGTGATAGCAATTCTGCACTTTCTCACTTCATCTCTACCATTCCTGTGCCTTTTTCACTATAACTTTCTTAATGTTCCTCAAACACACCAAGCTCATTCCAACTCAAGGCCTTTTTCACTTACTGTTGTTGTTACCTGGAATAGTGCTCCCGTGGCTCACACCATCATATCACTGAGGTCTCTGATCAAATGTTATTTTCTTAGAGCTGATTTCCCTCACTACTCTATCAAAAATAGCCCTGAGAATAACCACTATTACCTCTTTACTCCTTCTCCCCTTGCTTTGTTCTATTCGTCTCGATTACACACTGTTTGGGGTTTACTCGTTTATTGTATTTCTCTCCCAGTAGAATACATTTCTTTTTACTCCAGTATTCCCAGCACCCTCAACAGGACCTGGAACATTACAGGCACCTAACAAATAATAAATCAAATAAAATAATCTATATACCAGTATATCTTATTTCCTAACTAGGCTCTAAGCTATTCAAGGGCAGAATCTGTGTTATTTCATCAGTGTATGCTCATAGCACCTACCACAGCATGGTACATAATAGGCATTTACTGTAAAGCCTAAGGAGCAAATACCAATCCTTTCAGTATGTAACATAGCCAACTATTCCTTTCTTCTGCACAGAAGAAAGTGATGCCACACTTTCCTGGTTTCCCTTTTATCTCTCTGGTCCTCACTCCTTTAAAGGTTCTTTAGATGAACCACTTAAATATGACACTCATCAGGGATATGTCCTGGCTTCTCTCCTCTTTTCACAATGTTCTTTTCCTCTTTTCAGTAGCTATGATTCTCGATTCTTGATTTCAAACTTTTATCACATCCAAAGGCCTACCAGATATCACAAGCATCATATATCCAAAAGTATACGTATCTCTTCCCTCAAATACATCATTATCAACCCCTAATTCTTGGGTTGATTCTCCTTGATTCTCCTCTCTACATATCCAATCAGGCACCAAGTCCCAATGATTTTCACTTCCTCTTTGGCTCTCCAACTGTCCATTTCTCTCCATCCTCCCAAACACCATACTGTGGTTCATGATATGACTCTTGTTTATATTCTTTCCAGTCTCATTTGTCAACATTGTCCTTCCCTCGCCAGAATCTAATCCTGCATACCAAATGAGTAGCTTCTGATTCAGTGAATATCTGCTTCGAGTTCCTTTACCTGCTATATTTGTTTTACTTCCTTCAGGAAGCCTTCCCTGATCCCTCAAATCTGGTTTAAATGTCCCTTCTATTATGCTTCCATAGCATTAAATCCTATCATATTATAATTCTTTCTTTATCTGTCTCCCCAGGTAGACTGTAAAGGCCATGACAGCAGGGACTACATCTAGCTAACTCACCATTGTATCCCCAGCACTTGGCACAATACTTAGAACATATGCCCAATCAGCATTTGTTTTAAAGAATGAATCAGTGAATAAATTAACGATATATAAGTCAGGAGAAATGAAGCCAACTCCCTAGAAAAATAACAGTTTACCATTAAATTCGCTAATAGTACATGAGAACAAATGCTAGGCAGAAACCACCACCCTTCCCAAAAAGAACGGCAAGCTGTTTAGAGTAGTTTAGGGAATTTTGAACAATAAATTGGAAAAAATGACTGCTGCTTGGGAGGGAAACTGGATCTGAAGGACTAGCAGGACAGAGACTTAGTTTTCACTATATATCCTTCATACCTTTTAATTTTTTTATCATGTATTTAAAACTGGTTTTTAAATTTTTATTGAAATGACCTGGTGAACAAGCTTTAATGTGCCGGAGCTTTGCATCCTGACCTCCATTGTAATCAAAACTCAACTTGCTTTGGGCGAGTGTGTAAAATTTTCAAAAGGATAATTTATAAACCCAGTCACTGAAAATATCTCAGTTATTGATTTCTGCTGACTTCAGTGTCCCTGTCCCTTTCACCTACAGATCACTGCATTGATTCCATATGAAAAGCCTCAAGGATGAAGATTTTAAATCATTTTCCTTTTCTTGCAAATGCACATGCTTCATTTTAGCATGAAAGAATCCTGGACCCCACTCAATCTTATACTGGAGTGGGGAGGAAAAGACAGAAACAATACCCCATCCCATGTCTTCCCTTCTTCCCTTGATTAGTGCAATGGACTTTGACCCAATCAGCAGCCATCGCTTGAGACTCAAGGCTACTAGGATACTAGGACTCTTCTCACCTTAGGGAACCCTTTAATATACCTTCCAGACTGCTGCAGGGAAGGGACATTCCTCTGGGCTCTAACAAAATATGTGTCAATAAAGTAATGACTATGTGTCATCATTTTTGCTGAGTGCACATGGCTTTCCCCCAAATTACAACTTTTAGTATCCCCTCCCCCTCTACCTACACTGTATTTTTACCTTAGCAAAAGAAAGAGAGTGCTCTGAATAGATAGACCCTGATTCTACTTACAAAACTGTGGGAAGAGACTGGAGCCTCGTCCCTCTCTGAGACAACGATGCCACTGAGACTGCGTGAGATGCGGTGAAAGTTCTCTGCACTGTACTGATCATCCTCCCCATATTCCCTCCTGGGGCCTTGGCAAGGTGCAGCCTTCAAACACACAGACACACACAGGCAGACACGAAACACCAGACCTATGGTTTTCCCACATACCCTGTCCCCAGGGGTATGGGAGAAAATAGGGTAAGACTTCTCACTATTAGCGACCTAAATTAAATGTATTTGAAAGGCAGTGGCCATGTGGCAATCTCCTCTTACTTAAAAGAAGTCCAATAATAGACCTTGTTCTCTTCCAACAGCCCCACATTATCATGCTCCTGCCTTACCACCAACCCTACCACTCCTATCTTTCCACACTTCCTTTCCCAACGTACCACCCCATGCCAGCACTGTAGGACCTGAGGCTGCTACCTGAGAAGCAGGCACTGTGCTGGCTTCATGGAGACTGTGCTCCATTTCTGCTGTTGGGGTCTTTGAGAGACCAAGGCCAGGGGCTGAGTGCAACCTCCTCCCCACACCATCTGCAGAGCCTGAGGAGGAAAACATAAATACAAGTTGAAGCCATCTCTTCTCCTGGAGCCTAACTTCAGCCTGACAGCAAAAAAAACCCCTCAGGAGTTCTTCTCATGAAATGACAAATATGTATTCCTGAAATGAATGGAGATGTGCTCCTGTAATGCAGAAACAGGAATTTCAGAATATGGATTGTTTCCTATAAGCCAACAAGGGTCTCAGAACATAGGCCTTGAAGAACTTGTACAGAAGGGGCTCTGTGGAAAGACAGCTGAATGTCCTATCTTGCCTCATTTCAATTTTTTAAACACAATTGGCTTTGCTTCTGTCAGACTTGTGCCCAAGACTTATAATATATACAGAGGAAATTGTCTAACACAGTTGTTCTCTAGAGTGTCTGTGATGACAAAGGGAACATTATCTTCAGTCTACTTAGGAATTGAAATGAATAGGATAATCATCTATCAAACCTCCTCATTTTATATAACAGGAAAATGAGTTCCAGGGTTTGAAAGGTAGTAAGTAGATTAATCAGAATTAAAATTCAAGTCTCTTGATTTCACTTCCTATTACTATGAGCAGGAACTCTTCAACGACATTTTATATGTGTAACACTCTTTTATTCCCCCATTAGCTTCTCTCAATCATTAACTGCTTAAATTCTAAACAATCAGTAAATGCTTATCTCTTCCTAAAAATCTTCCTAAATTATTAAGAACTGCTCTAAACTGGATATGTGACTCCCAAGGGGCTTGCCCCAATACAACTATTTAAACCTTCCATTCTGAAAATGCACATGCCCTTGACCTATATTTAATGTATATGTCTATCACCAATTCACATCTTGATTTGATATTTTGATTCTAATACATGTATCTGGCAAAAGGAGGATACCCCTAATACTAAGCTAAAATATTATCTTTAGTATTTCCTGGTACAAGGTTCTAATACCATCTCAGATTCATCTAAGAGCTTTAAAAATACAGATTCCTCTATCTCTCCACAGCCCTACTGAATCAGAATCTTTGTGGTGAGCCTAGGAATACTTATTTTTAAAAGGCTTCCCTGAGGGGCACCTGGCTGGTTCAGTCACTGGAGCATGTGACTCTTCATCTCTAGGTTCAGAGTTGGGGGTAGAGATTATTTAAAAATAAAATCTTTAAAAATAAATAAAACAAAAGGCTTCCCCCCAAAATACAGGAGACTATCTCCAAACGTTGTTGAAGGAAATTTGAAATGTTACAGTCTTCCTAAAAAAAGCTGTTTAAAAATATCCGTTAAAAGTGAAAATATTATTTACCCTTTTATCCAGCAATTCTACTCCCAGGAATAAGAAGCAAAAATACCAGTTTACTGAGGCATTATTTGTAGTGGCCAAAAAAACTAGAAATAAAGTAATGCCCATCTATAGCAGAATGACTGAGTATACTAAGGTATCTCCAATATCAAATATGCCCAGCCACTCACTAAAAAGAATGAACTGAGTTAAACTAGATGACTTGGAGGGATTTTCATGAAGAACTGTTAAGAGGGGGGAAAAAATCTGTAATACTATCCCGAGGCAAAAACCCCACTGTATATGTAGGTCTACACCAGATTTAAGAATTATAGCTGTAATGGTTAGAATGCGGTGTTCTTCTAATGAAGTCTGATTACTAGACAGGGAGGTGGCTGCTGGAACCTCCTGAAGGGAATAGACTGATTCTGTTAAAGATATTTCAGCAGAGATGAAGGTGGCCACCTGTAAGGAGTACTCTTGAGGGGATATATGAATTTGATAGAAGACAGAATTAAGATGATGTCTACTCATGGATCAACAGTTACAAGAAAAAAGACTACCAGACATCATGCACTTCCTGATATAAGAAATATGAAGTAGGGCACCTAGGTGGTTCAGTGGGTTAGGCATCTGACTCTTGATTTCAGCTCGGGTCATGCTCTCAGGGTCCTGAGATCAAGCCCCCATGTCGGGCTCCCTGCTCAGCAGGGAGTCTGCTTGAGATTCTATCTTCCTCACCCTCTGCCCCTGCCCCCTGTTCATGCATGCACACACATACTCTCTCTCAAATAAAGATAAATATTAAAAAAAATAAATACAAAGTACTACCTCTAAAATATTCTTATTAAAACAAAACAAAAAAACAAAAACAAACAAAAAAACAACCAAGGGTTGCCTGACTGGCTCAGTTGGAAGAGCATACAACTCTTGATCTTGGGGTAGTGAGTTCAAGCCCCACAATGGGTGTAGAGATCACTTAAATAAATAAAATAAAACTTAAAAAAAAAAGTTGAACCTAACTTTAATCAAGCCTCTACCCCTAATTACCAGATTACAAAAAAATGGGTAGAAGAACATGTTTTAAAAAAGGAAAAACTACTAGAATATAATCAGTAAAATAGAATGTGGATTTGACAAATGGCCAAATTTCTTCCATAAGTAAGTGCTAAGGGGAAAAAAAGACAGGAATTTTATAGGCTAATAAAAGCCATGAAACAAATCAACAAATTGCAATGTGCAGATCTTGTTTGAATCCTAATTTGAAATAAACCAACTATGAAAAGACATTTATGGGACAATTGAAAAAACGTGAATATTGGCTAGTTACTATATTATATTAAAATTATTGTTAATTTTTTAGGTATAAAAATATTATAGTTTTGCCTTTTACAAAAGAGTCTTTATTTCTTAAAGATGCATTCCAAATTGTTTATGGATGAAATAATAAAATGTCTGGGATTTGCTTTAAAATAATCCAGTAGAGCAGAACCTGGCTGATTCAGTAAGTGGAGTATGCAACTCTTGATCTCGGGATCATGAGTTTGAGCCCCATACTGATGTAGAGATTACTTAAAGAAATAAAAAAATAAAACATTTATAAGTAAGTAAGTAAGTAAATAAATAAATAAATAAATAGTAAAATAATTCAGTAGGGAGGGGAAATGGCGGGGGCGCTATAGCTAAATCAGATTCGCCCATATGTTGATAAATGGTCAAGATAATCACTGGGAGCTAGTGATAAGTACTAGCTTATTAGAGGGCTATTGTAACATTAACTCATTACTTTTGAATATAATTGGGAAATTTTCTATTACAAAAAGTTATTTTTAAGATGATGTCTGCCTAACTTCAAAATTCTGTGAAATTTAGAAATATATGTCAAGGGCAATGTTTATATAACTCTTTAGAAACTATAATGTCAAAATTAGGGACACCTGGGTGGCTCAGTTGTTAAGCATCTGCCTTCGGCTCAAGTCATAATCCCAGGGTCCTGGGATCAAGCCCCACTTCGGGCTCCCTGCTTGACGGGAAGGCTGCTTCTCTCTGTCCCACTTCCCTTGCCTGTGTTCCTGCTCTCGTTGTCTCTCTCTCTGTCAAATAAATAAATAAAATCTTTAAAAAAGAAAGAAAAAAACTATAATGTCAAAATTAATCTGGTCACAAAACACCATATACTGTACAATTCCATTAATATCATATGTACAAAACAGGCAAATCTATAGACAGAAAATGGATTACAGGTTGCCTAGGGCTGGAGGAGAGAGGGGTAGAGGGAAATGGGGAGTGACTACTAGTGGGTACTGGGTTTCTTTCTGGGGTGATGAAGACACTTTAAAAATTTTATTTATGTATTTGAGAGAGAGAGAGAGCATGGGCTGGGCGGGAAGGAGAGTATAGAGGGAGAGGGAGAGAATCTCAAGCCAACTGCACACTGAGCACAGAGCCCAACGTGGGGCTTGATCTCTTGGCCCTGAGATCATAACCTGAGCCAAAATCAAGAGTCCGATCTTTAACCCTCTAAGACACCCAGGCGCCCCATGGGGTGATGAAAACACTTTAAAACTGATTGTTGTGATAGATGGACAGTTCTGTGAATATACTTAAAAAACAGAATTATACATATTAAGTAGGCGAATTGTATGATATGTAAATTATATATCAATCAAGCTTTTTTTTAAGTAATAAGTCAGAGAAAAATAACTACTACATGACCTCACTTATATGTGGAATCTAAAAAGAGACAAATTACGGAAACATAGAATGGTAGTTGACAGCAGCTGGAGGGTAGGGGAAATGGGGTTACCTGAAAGCTGCTAAGAGAGNAGGTGATGGTCAAAGGATATAACCTTCCAGTGATAAGATGAATAAACCCTGGGGATCTAATGTACAGGATTGTGACTGTAATTAACAATACCATGTTATTTACCTGAAAGCTGCTAAGAGAGTAGATCTTAAATGTTCTTTTACCAAAAAAAACCCTACAATTTATCCATGGCGATGGTTGTGTTAACTAACATTATTGTGGTAATCATTTCATAATATATATGTGTCAAACCTTCATATTGTACACCTTAACATTATACAATGTTATTTGTCAATTATATCAATAAAGCTGGGGTGAGAAAGTACCTTGGTACTTAAAAAATGCTTTACAATAAGATGAAGAGGGACTCCCCTAAAGATATATTCTATCATGTACAGATCCTAATTGGCATTTCCCTTCGTTCCCTACTTCCTGATTTATTCCTCCTGATCGCTTCTTTATGTTAAAGGCTAGTTTGATTTGACAAGGATTTTGAGGACTGACTCATCAAATGGATTTTTTAAAATTTACTTTTGTTCACTATCAAGCAAAAAAGTAATGTTTGGTAGGTACTCTTTTCAAATTGTTTTCAGAAGCATAATCTTCCTGAAGGCTAATTTACCAGTACATATCAAGAGATTTATAAAAGTATATAACCTTCAACTAGTTATTATCCTTCTAAAAATTTATTCTGAGCTCATCAGAATTGTGACCAAACGCTTACATATATTGCCAGTCCTTAAAAGTAGTTTTTTTTTCAAAGGGAAAATGCTCATGGATATAATGTAAAAATATCATGAGAATAAACTGCATACATATATTGTTACATTTGCTTTTTTGTAAAAACAAAAAAATAAACATATAAATAAACAAAAAACAAAAAAATAAACAAACATATAGTAAATAAATAAATATATATAGTATATATGCATAAAAAAAAAACAAAGCCAGAAGTAAACTCATGGAATTATGAGTGGGATTATCAATGATTTTTGTAACTTTATATATTTTCAAAAGTATCTACAATGAAAAATTTCCTATTTTGGGTAATGTAAGTTTTTTTGCTTATTTGGGTTTTTTTGGTAATGCTTGACATTCAGTTAATTTTAATTGCAATATATTCTTTTATATGTGTTCATTATTATTCTTAAAATACTTGACATTTGTATATTCTTTCTCCCTCAGACAGGAAGCTAATTGAGGTAGATGCGAGCTTTTCCTCATTCTTTAGAATTTTCCCATACTGCCCTGTCCCATGTACCTAGGGAGCATTTAATAAACATTATTGCAAAGTCTACACTGTGATCCATATCCTAAAAAACATACCTTAGTATCGAATCTTATATTTATGTGATATCCCCCCACCAACAGCTTCTAGAAACAGCTTCTGGGTAGTCAATAAATACTTGTGTGGCTGTATCTAAACATCAGTTGGCAGCATGCAAGGAACCTGCACTGTTATGGAAACTGTCATACCGAGCTAAAGATAAAATTCTCGGAGTTCAATTTCACAGAATCATATATATACCATTTTAAGAGTTGGAAGGCATCTTTTAAAAAAAAAATCATTGAACCCATTTTCTAATCTTACAGGTAAAAACTTGGCCATGGGATAGTAAGTGACTTGTCCAAATTCATGCTGACAGTTAATGATGGACCAGAACAATAGTTCAGGCTTTGGAATGCTCAAGTACATCAGTCTAAGTTATAAATATTCTTCATGTCTTCAGTTTCCAGAACTAAGTCTGTGAAGTCCATTTAAGGTGTAGACTTCATTCTTCACATAATACAATCTAAGGGGTAGTCAGTGAACAGGAACCCTAGAGGCACACAATCTTAAAAATTCTATACCTGGTAGTTCCTGAAGAGATCAAGGAAGATCTTGATATTTCTGGTTCAGTATGATCTGGAAATCCCACATTGGTAGATATGGCTCAATGTAGGCATCCTTGTTACAAGTTGGATCTGGAACCTGGATCTTGGTTGGATTAGTTCAGCTACTAAGCCATAGAAGGATAACTTTTCTTCTCAGCCTCCCCTACTTCATGCTGAGTCCCTCTCAAAGACCTATGAAACACTCCTTAGCACTGCATACTGCGGAAGCCCTGGGCATATACTCATTGACCTCTTCCTTTAGGAGGAGGGAACTAGACCATGATGATTCTACTCTAGCCAGAAAAAGGTCTAGCTCTTGTCCTGAAGTCTTTATGAATAAAATCAGAAGATCTGCTACCACTTCTGAAGCTGGGGATATTATTTGGACAGAACACCACCCCTCTTCTGATTTGTTCTCTCACTTTCAGGTTTTATATGTCCCCCATTCCCCCTGCCCATGGTTGCATTCTTACCTGTTTGGTTAAATGAGTGCCAGGCCACATCTTGCTGCCCCCATCCAGAACAGCCAGCTTGAGAAGCCTGAAGACTGGCTTGGTAGAGAGACTCCAATTCTGAGGTTTCTTGCTCTGTGTCTTGGTTCCAATGTGGATGCAAAAGGATGTGGTTTTTTTCTGGATAGGCTACACAGGTATGGGAATCGTGAGGGGAGGACTTCATTCCTGGCCCAGGGATCCCATGTTTAAGTTGAGAATCACAGAGCCTTGTGACATTCACCCAGGAGTCCAAAGGCAGGGAAGTCCCCAAGTCGACACTGCTGCCTAGTTCCTTAGGCCTAGCATCTCTCACTTGAGATGGCTTTCCTTGGTTCATGCTTGGTTCTGCCAACCTGGGCTGTCTTCCCCTAGAAGTTTCACTATTAGGCAGCCCAGAGTTCATGGCAAGAGAAGGATAATTAGCCGGCTCTTCCCAGGAAGGTAGTCTGTCCCTACCACCCAAGGAGGATTGTTGTTTTGCCCAAGGCCAGTGGCCTTTCCCTTGACCCTGGAGGAAGGGAGGCTTACAGTCAGAAGGGGAAGAGTTCTTCCTTAGACTATGTATCAAACTTCTATCCTGGGAACCTGTGCCATCCCTTGTGGAGGCACCTTGCATCCTCTGGAACTGCTCTGCTAGTGAGCGGACAAGCCCCTTCGTGCTGGGAAACTCTGGCCTATAGGGATCCTCACTGCTTCCATCCACTTTTGAAGTCAATAAAGTTTTGAGGCTTTGGGCTTGGAGGCATTGGTTAGTTTTCTGCACAGTATCAGGAGAGTGAAGCAAAGGTGAGGAAGCAGCAGGTATTATGGGGTGGCAGGCCCTGTACAGGGGAAGGCTGGGCTGTGTTGATGAACTTGAAGGACTACAGCCTAGGCTGTGTGCATCTCCTCTCTCAGAGGTATCTGTTCCAGCTGAGTGTGACCAAGGCATCACCTGGGATGAGACAACAGGATCCCTCTTTTCTTGGAATAACTGTTCTTGATCAATGCCTCTTCCTTCTTGTGGGGAGAACCTGGTACAGCTGCTGTTGTCACCCCTGTAGCCTTGCAGCTTACCCTCTGGTATATCCAGTGGTTCCCAACCATAATGAGAATTCTTCTCCGTTCTCCCTGGTGTTTGAGGTAAGGCCTGCCTGTGGAGTGCAGAGGGTTGGTCAATGCTGTCCTCCTCGACTGAAGTCAGAAGTTTTGAGGCAGACCTACTAGGGGAATTGTGCTGTGGGGCAGACAGGGCAGATGACTCTGGGAATAGTGATGAGTGTGACTCGTGGCAGGAAGCAGGTGAGTGGAGGAAAGAACTGGCCCCAAACTCTGTATTCGTGCAGGGTTCCAGTTGAGCCTCCTGGCTTAACAATACTTGGAGCGGGATAGGCTGTTCACTGAAATAAATGGAGAGAACCAGTCATAAGCTGCCTTAAATGACAAGATCACTTACAAAACGACCTGTTCATTCGGTTCCCATTTCTAGCCATCCACAAAGGGAATGGTAAAAATAAACAGAAAGACAAGCACAAGTAGAGTCAACAGTTCAGAGGTTCACAAGAGAAGGCAGCCACATGGTCAGCTCACACCCAAGCAATAGGTAATATTAATCCTTTTTATTAAATGCCCTCACCAAAGCTGCACATGGTAATATTAAGTGAAGTCCTTGTCAATATTCTTCACTGCCTCTTAAGTCCCATTCCAGTCATACTCTTTTTGCAAATTAAAAAAAAAAAATTGCTAATCCCACATGCAGATGACATGGAAGGTGAGCAAAGCCCAGAAATCACTCATACCTGGGGTCCTGAGAGGCAGACCAGCCAAAAGAACCAAAAGGCACATTTACAGAGTACATGGTAATTCGGGTTCATGGGATTACACAGAATTCAACCACTTCAAGAGTGCTTTCATAATCTGTATTTGGTTGTATTATTCACTGAGATATTTTCCCAAAGTAAAGCACAGTGACTCTCTTGAAATTTTGGAGTAAGACTAGAAATTTAACTGCATTTACTAGGTTTCTTACTAATTGTTTTGTATTTCTGGCCTAAAAAATCCAGCGTTAGAAGCACTTAAATAAAAGCCTCAATTACTCACATATATCAAGTGCCGTAAATTTTCTAGAAAGAGTTTAGCTTCTAGAAAGAGTTTTGAATATAAATTGCTTATATTCAAAACATATCTCTCATCAGGTTCTCAGATCAGCAATCAACTACTAGAGTATACTGTAGGAGAAAAGAAGAAAAAGATCCTAGCTATTAGCATTAAATTTGAATGATAATATACTACCAACTTTTGTGGGTATAGCCCCCAGCTACCCTTCCAACATTATGAAGAATATATCATTATACTTATGGAGGAGACCCAGTGGAGTGAAAGAGACCTGGATTTAAAGTCCAGACCTGGATCTGAAGTCCACACCTCTACCACTTACTAGCTAAGCAATCTTGGCGGCCTTTCGTATTTTATACTCCCTGAGTTTGAGTTTCCTTTTTTATAAAATATCCACTAAGTAACAGTCTCTATATCCTAAGGTTACTGTGAGAATTAAAGGATTTAGTTTAGTGCCTAGACAATCAATGGGGGTGCCTGGGTGGCTCAGTCAGTTGAGCATCTGACTCTTGGCTTCAGCTTGGGTCATGATCTTAGGGTGGTGGGATCGAGCCCTGCCCTGGGCTCTGCATTACGTGTGGAGTGTGCTTGAGATTCTCTCTTTCCCTCGCCCTCTGCCCTCCCCCAGCTCTCACTTGCTCACTCACTTTCTCTCTCTCAAAATAAATAAATCTTTTTTTAAATGTTTAATAAATCTTAGCTGTTTTTATAATATTTATATTCTGAGAACTACTTAGGCTTATTAACAGCCAAAATTAATTTTAACTTAAATCTATATATTTTGAATAGAACCAAATTCAAGAGCTAAAGTGCGAAAACTATACCAGTGGACCCAGGGACTTTTTTTCCTATTGCTGCCCATAGCAAAGCAAAACAAAGGGAATCTTTGTGTCTCTTCTCTATGGTTCGATCAGAGTAAAGACTCCTTTCTCTACTTCCACCAGGGACAGGAAGCACTGAAATTCCCCAAAACAAACCACATGGCTTCTACTGCAACAGAGCTCAGATTGCCATGTCTGAAAACATAATATGTACAGATTTAATAATCATGTTATTACACAAGTCCAGGGGAAAACTCACCCACAGGAAATATGGACAAATGGTCTATTTATTATGCCATACTTTCTGTATCTGTCTATGAACTATTAAGAAAAGGACCAGTAGTGGGATAGATTTTCCACCATATGTCTGACCTGAGAAGAAAATCTTTCCAGAGAATTCTTCTAAGTCCCCTGTAGTCACCAAAACAAGGAGAGCTCTGACTATGGAGCACCCATGGTCATTTCCTCCCCTGGTGTCCATAAACTACAGTGGATCGCAGGCACTACCTTGTTGGCTGAGGGAGGGCTCCCTGAGAGGGGAGGCAGGCTGAGGGCTGCGACGACTGCGGCGATGATTGCTGCTGCTGCATGCGTTCCTGCAGGCTCCGTGCTTTTCGAATACTGATTTGCAACTTCTTATCGACTAGGGCTCTGCTGTGCGTGCTAGAGCTGGCACCATGCAGGGCAAGTCTTAGTTTAGCTAAAATGCAAAAGAAAATATAGCAGAAACAGAACACAAAATACAAACAAAAATAAAAATAAATTGAACCAAAAATGAGCAAAGATATGCAGTAAAACTCAAAATATGCAGCGGGAATGCAAGGCGTGGACCATGCACATACTGTCCAGGGTACAGAGCTGGCTCTGGCTCTAAGGAACATTCATGGAAGCCATGGAGGCCAAACAGGTTAATTCGAATTTAAAAAAACAAAACAAACAAAAAGCTAAACTAAAATGAGTCAGGAAGAGAAACTGGTGCTTCTGTCTTAGAGACTGCCACTCTCGTCCTTGGCAACTGACCTGTCCGACTCTGGTCTCCACACTTTGCTCCCAACTTCCCCTTCCCGACAGCCAACAGCAGAAATAAGATCCAAATCTGCATCTGTCTTTACAGAACACAGCTTCTTGTGGGTCACATTTAAGAACCAGATACAAATTCTAAGCCTTAGTCCTTCACTGTAACTTTATGGTGCAGCATACCAGGAAAGCAGGGGAGAAACACGAATCAAATATGCAGTGCCAACTCACAGGCCTGGGAAGTCGAGGTCAATATACTCATTTCCTCTTGCCATAAGCTCCACCTAGCTAGTCAGTGACTAGAGAAAGAGCAGACTAACCTCAAATCTGAGGTCTAACTTTATCTTGGGATAAGAAGGTAGGCATGGCTGGAGAGTTCATCTGTGGACTCTGGCTGAGGTTATTCCAGTAAATATCCATAGGCCACAGTGATAGCACGTGGCACACTTAGAAATCTGAAGGGCAAAGATAGCCTAAAGGACCTCAGTTTGGGACAGTGACAATGAGGAGACATAAAAGCTGTTTTCATCCCATCTGAGTGATGATTCTAATAATACCTATCGCAAAGTTAGTCAAAATTGCCATAGCTGTAGCAGTTAGAGTTACTTACAGATAGCTTCGTTACAGAAAGCCAAAGCTGCAGCACAGTCTCCCTTCTGTTCCAGATGCAGCGACTCTTCAAACACTGAATCTGCCTCTTGCAAGGACCTCTCAAAGCCGTCATTCCTCCCTGAAAGGGCCAGCACTTTTCATTTTCATTACAGATCGTTACAACTTTTTCTACGTAGTGATGTTTCCATTCAGTGCACACAGCTCCTTGCTGAGCCTTTGATCTACCCTTATTCTAACTCTTCATTGCGATGAAGAATTCTCTGAAACATGTAGGACATCCATTTTTGCCTTAACCAAGACATTGCCAGGGCCATGAAAGAGGAGTATATCATTATCCACCACATATTCCAATTCCACGAGCTCTTAAAGGGACCCTCAAGAAAAGAACAAAGTTTTGTCTACAGCAGAAGAGTGGATTCTTATGCCTGCAACTGGTCTGCTTTTCCACAGTACAACAAGATACATCTTGCTAGCCAGTGTCAGAATTTCCCAGACCTCTATGGAGACCTCTCCTGCTGTGTTAAGGCAAAAGTGGCTTCATGACTCTGTGGAAAGCCATCTGTAAAACTTCTCTCCTACATCCATTCACAGTCCTCTCTGTGCAGCCTTCAACTGGGACACTAGTACACCTATTGGGTACAGGTGCTCTATAGTTCCTAAACTTAATATGTCTACCAGGGCAGTTGAACAAGCCTTGTTGGTTTGTAAGCACACACTTTTCATCAGCAGTGCTAAGTATTTTTTTCACCATATCCTTCCTTGCCAAGCCAACTGCAAAAGTCACTTTCCCATACAGTGAGCATGAAATATTCTTTCCTCCTTTGAAAGCAAATGTCTACCAAAGCAGGCGCAAAAGAGTTCAAGTACAGTGCCAGATGAAAAAGCAAGAAAGTACTGTAAGGGCAACTTTCAAAAAAGAATACTCAAGTTTATGTACACCCTTGGCTTTTACTCATAACCGTAAATTGGTGGTAAGCCATATTGTAAATTCACCCACGATTGGGATTAATGATGAGTTTCACAAGAAAAAATATCAAAATGTCAGAGCCATTTCTCTCATAATATCCCCATCCTCTACTTACCTCCAGCTAGACATGGTAAGAAAGGCCCTTCCAAACCCCTAACATTCATTCCCTAATTCACTGTGGCTTTTAGAGAGCAATGGGAAGGCAGTGGAAGTAGTAAGTTGGTTCTGAAGAACCTGGCATTCAGGTCCATCAAGAGATATGCCCTATAGTTTTCTCATAATATTTGACATCAACTAAATCTATATAATCTTTATAATCAGAGATGGTAGTGAGAGCTATTAAAACAAAAAAAAAGTTCTCTAATACATAGTTCTCTGATACATAGTTAGACAATAGTTGATCAATCACTACGCTAGATTTTAATTCTAATATTCTAGAATCTTAGTACTCCATTCCTTGCTTTTCCAGGAGATTGTGAATCAAAGTGTATGGAGAATTGTCAATGATATGCGGCCAGAGTTCTCTCTTAACTTTCATCTACTGCCCAACTAACAGAGGAAGGAAAGAAGGTAAGGGAAGGAGATGACAAGACTCCTCCTTCAGAAACAATATAAACCTGACACCCAAATGTGACATAGCTTCAGGACGAAAAGGAAGAGAAGACTATCCAAATGTAGGAACAACTAAGGAACTAGGAATTTAAAACTAACTTGGAAGCAGATATAATGTCTTGGAAAATATAAAGCAACAATTGCCTCAAATCAAAAGATAGTAGGATTAGAGGAGAAAAGTGGTCCTCAAATAGGCCCCAAATTAGCACACTAAGCTTCTCTAAGTGTTGACAAAAAGTAGGAAATGGTCAACAAGAAAGCAACCACCCAAAGCAGCACTGACTCCTATTTTTTGCACTGCTGTAGCATAATTTGTTACATCTGGGGATTCTGAATAATAAGAACAATAAATTCATTTCATAGAAAGAAAAACAGAGATATAAGTTTCAGGAGTCTATTTAAGGTATATACCTCAGTCTTTTTAAACTCCTATTTTGAAGACTAGTTTCTTCTGGTACAAAACGACATCCTAAAGCAATCGAAAGCGAAAAGTAACTAGTGTGGGGCAGTTGGGGAAGCCTTGTAAAGTACATGAAAATTGCATGAGATTGGGAAGTGAATCATCAGAGGATCAAACCAAGAGGCAACCAAGCTTTGTGTTCTTAGAACCTGTTTGGTAGACCTACTTCCTTCCAGGTGGGCAATTCCAAGGGTGTATTTCTGCCCAGCAAGTAGAATTCTCTCAGCAGTGTAGCTCACCCACTGCCCTATTCTGCTGTTTCTGAATTATGACTAGTTTTATTTACACCTTCTACAGATATTCATGGGAAATATTTTTCATGAACAATATACTATCTCTAAACTATAGACTTTCAATAGGTGAGCCCAAAACCAGTGCCTATCTTCCAATCAATAGGCTTGTCACCTCCTATTTTCACTAGTTCTCACTAAAATGAGTGAATTATGATAAAATACAACTAAACTAAATAGAAGATAGGAATTTACAAGCCTGAATAATTTTTTTCTCTCTCTGTCTGTCCCCATCACCTACAACCTATCCTCACAACAATTACCCTGATTCTGCAGTTCATCCAAGTCCATGAAGCGGCTGGGATGAGGATTAAACCCTTTAGCTGCCTCTAATTCCTTCTCCCGTTTCCTTCGAAGTTCCTGTTCCTGGGCCCTCCTGGCCACTTCCTCCTGCAGTTCATCCAGTTCACTTTTGGAAGGTATCTCCCCACCTGAATATAAGCAAGGAAAAAGAGAAATTGTTACATTTCCATAAATAAGACGAGGCACCTGCTGCATTTATGGCCACTGCATTGTCTTTCCTTTGGAACTCTTAAGTCAATTTGGAGTTCGTGTTTTGGACCAGTGCTTTCCACATCAGATTCAGGGTGAAATCTGGGCTATAAATTATAATGATGACGGTAATATATTTATTGAGTGGCTTTATTAGAACAATAACAATGTGAAACTAACATTTGTTGAGCATTTATTATGACTATTATTATTATCACTATAAGCATTTAAAACTGTGATGCATAGTTTTAAGTACTTTTACATATTTCATTTAATTCTCATGACAACCTATGAAGTAGATACTACTATTGCCCACATCTTAGGAATGAAAAAACAGAGACACAAAGAGAATAAACAAATAACTGCCTAAGGTGACAAAGACTGTAAATGATAGAGCTGAACTGAAGTCAAATAGGTTAAATTCATAATCCATGCTCTTAACAATTAGACAGCATTTTCAGCTATGTGTTGCCACTACCTCATTGGGAATCTTCAAGCAAGTCAATTTCTCACCCTTAACTTCCAACATCTCTTTAAAGAGTTTGTAAAATATCCAGTAAAAAAAAGTTTGTAGGGGTGCCTGGGTGGCTCAGTCAGTTAAGTGTCGGACTCTTGGTTTCAACTCATATCATGAACTCAGGGTCGAGAGACTGAGCCCACATGGCAGACTCTGCGCTCACCGGGGAGTCTACTTGAGATTCTCTCCTGTCTCCCTCTGCCTCTCCCCCTACCCACTTGCTCTCTCTAAAAATAAATTAATAAAAAAAAAAAGTATGTTTACATTTTATTTTTTTAAAAGATCTTATTTATCTGTCAGAGAGAGAGAGCACAAGAGAGTGGCAGGCAGAGGGAGAAGCAGGCTCCCTGCTGAGCAGGAAGCCTGATGTGGGACTCTGTCCTAGACCCTGGGATCATCACCTGAGTCAAAGCCAGATACTTAACTAACTGAGCCACCCAGGCATTCATTTTATTTTTTTAAAAATGGTGGTAATAAGCTTTTCTATACATTTGTATACGCATGGGAAAAAATGTAGAAATATATATACCCTGATGATAACACTAGTTGCTTCTTCAATTTGAAGAGGGAAAGGGCAGGTTACTAAATTGTTGAACTTATTTTTACTTCCATAATTTTTTAAAATAATGAACAAAATTACCATATAAATTTTTTTGTTCTGTGCCAGACTAAAATGATAGGATCAAGGGGCCCCTGGGTGGTGCAGTCAGTTAAGCATCTGAGTCTTGGTTTTGGCTCAGGTCATGATCTCAGGGTCATGAGATTGACCCTGGGCGCTCAGTGTGAAGTCCGCTTAGGACTCTCTCTCCCTGGGGGTGCCTGGGTGGCTCAGTAGGTTAAGTGGCTGCCTTCGGCTCAGGTCATGATCCCAGCGTGCTAGGATCGAGCCCTGCGTTGGGCTCCCTGGTCAGCTGGGAGCCTGCTTCTCCTTCTCCCCTCCCCCTGCTTGTATTCCCTCTCTCACTGTCTCTCTCTCTCTCTCTGTGTCAAATAAATAAATAAAATCTTAAAAAAAAAAAAAAAAGAGGGCGCCTGGGTGGCTCAGTGGGTTAAAGCCGCTGCCTTCGGCTCAGGTCATGATCCCAGGGTCCTGGGATCGAGGCCCACATCGGGCTCTCTGCTCAGCGGGGAGCCTGCTTCCTCCTCTCTCCTCTCTCTCTGCCTGCCTCTCTGCCTACTTGTAATCTCTCTCTGTGTGTCAAGTGAATAAATAAAATCTTTAAAAAAAAAAAAAGATTCTCTCTCCCTCTACCCTCCCCCTGCTCATGTACTCTTTAAGGGGAAAAAAAAAAAAAGGAGGAGGGAGCATGAGGACACAAGGCACTCAATTAGGGAAAAGGAAACAGGGATACTGGACAGGATATGGAGGCAGGGATAAGGACAGGTTTGACTTACTTATCCCCAGTTACGCCCATGGCCTTCATGTCTCCCTTTGTCATCTCAACTCAGAGAACTAAACAATAAGAAATCCATTCTCATAAGGCTTCCTCTATACCAAGAAAAAAACCCGAGAACTTATTCTTCAGAGGATTGCAGGTGTTGCTAACACTGTTCACCATACTTCCGTTCCTTCTTATTCCCGCAAGGGCTCTCCTCAAGTTGTAAAGAACAAACAGGCAAGTCATGACGAAGAGCAAAAAATAGATAAATCCAAAGATGGAATGGCTCAAATGCCTCCATATTTACACACTGATGGAAAACTTAAAGTACAACTGTCCTCTAATTTTAGAGGTGCTCAGGTAAGGCTATTTTCCAAATAGAATTGGCAATCAAATCCAGTCCTCTAAATCCAGTGTCTTTCTGCTTACCTGAGAGGGGCTGATTCTTTGTCCAGTTACTCCTGGATGTTATGGAGTCTGCCTCCAGTATGCTACTGCTGTGAGACTTTGGGATGTGACGCCAGGAAGGTGCCAACCCAGATGATCTCTTAGCACTTGGATCCCTTAAAAAGATAAACCAGAGTTTAGTGAAAACATCAGAAGGGTGATAACTTGCAACATTCCTAGGACTAAATTCTCTCAAAAAAACAATAAAACAGGGGTTTCTGGGTGACTCAGTCAGTTAAGCGTTTGCCTTCAGCTTGGGTCATGATCTCAGGGTCCTGGGATCGAGTCCCACATCAGGCTCTCTGCCTAGTGGGGAGCCTGCCTCTCCCTCTGCCTGCTGCTCCTCCTGCTTGTGCTTGCTCTCCCTCTCTCTCTGATAAATAAATAAAATCTTCAAATAAATAAATAAATAACTTTTTTAAAAAAAGATTTTACTTATTTATTCATGAGAGACAGAGAGAGAGAGAGGCAGAGGGAGAAGCAGGCTCCCCAAGGAGCAGGGAGTCTGATGCGGAACTCGATCCCAGGACCCTGGGATCATGACCTGAGCCAAAGACAGATACTTAACCATCTGAGCCACCCAGGCTCCCTAAATAAATTAAATCTTTTTAAAAAACAACAATAAAACATCAAACTAATATATCGTTAAAGTATCTGCTAAGCTACTTCTGAAAGTAGTTCCCCATCTTATCTCACCTCATTCACATTTTGTGCATCTAGCACAGTATCTGGCACAAAATTTATTTAATGAATTAATAAACATAAGCTGTCATATGAATTGCCTTTCTCTTTCTTATACCTCTGTAGCCATCTTCTCATGTGTAAACCTCAACAGGTGATTGGACTACTCTGGATCCCATGTTGAGGGGTAAGCACTGGGAAAATACGAGGATGTGATTATCACCCTTATAGAAGATATAGTCACTCTTTGCAAAGCAGCAACTCTGTTAAGAAACTTCCCTCTGTGACAACTCAGTAGAAACAACATATGAAGATCTGAAATTTATAAAGTAAACTGGGCCCTATGAACAAGGCACAATGAGCACTATTAAATCATCATTGTTACCTTTTGGAATTACGAATATCGTTGACTTACATATAAAACACAGAATCCCTGTGACCCTTAAAAAAAAAACCATCCTAAATGAAAGAATAAATAACAACTGTCCTTTCTCTCTGATTCGAACTATGTTTTGATTCACTAATTCTTCCATTACAAGTTATTTACTAAGTAATTATTTTACATATAATAAAGTTCTCTCCTTTCTCAAATGCCTTTGCTCCTTCTCCCAGCAGAGGGTGCTCTTGTCACAGAAAGTTGACAGAGCACGCCCCCAAGTTTAACACAGCATTATTTTCAACAGCCAAGATAAGGATGGAAGCAACCTAAGTGTCCATTAAGAGATGAATGGAAAAGAAGATAAGGTATATATGTGCAATAGAATATTACTGAGCCACAAAAAAATAGAATTTTGCCATTTACAACAACACGGATGGACTGTTATGCTAAGTGAAGTAAGTCAGAGAAAGACAAATACTATATGATTTCACTTACATGTGGAACCTAAAAAACAAAACAAATGAACAAACAAATAAAAAACAGAAACAGAATCACAGATACAAAAACAAACTGGTGGTTGCCAGAGGAAAGAAGGTTGGGGGAAGGGTGGAAATAACCGAGGGAGATTAAGAGGTACAAACTTCCAGTTATAAAATAAATAAGTCACACGGGGGATGAAAAGTACAGCATAGAGAATATAGCCAATAATATTGTCATAATATTCTAAGGTGACAAATGGTAACCACATTTTTGCGGTGAGCATAGTGTAATATACAGAATTGTCCAATCACTATGTTGTATACCTAAAACTAATATAACATGGTATATCAACTTTATTTCAATTTTTAAAAAAAGAAAGTTGATAAAGCAAAATATTTTGCCCACAAGATGGTAATAAATTCCATTTCTCCACCCCTCTGAGTTGAAAAGCCTCCTGGTGGCTCACATGGCTGCAAGGGACAATGCCACTATTCAAAGGCCAAACAATACCTGCAGACACTGGAGCTCTCAGGCAGGGCTGCATCCAGGCTGACAGGGCTGTTGCTGTTCCTCTCACTGCTCTCATAGCCAGATTCCATTCGCTGTATTAGGCGAGGGTGCTGTTCTAAAAGGTGAGAGCCTGGCCGTGCAGGGCCCCAGGGCTTGTACTGAGGGCTTGGTCCACCAGTTTTAATGTCGTAAGCAGGTGGCTTGCTTAGTTCATCTGGTGTAAATTCTTTAGCTATCCCAATAAAAGGACAAGTACGGAAAAGGAGGTATATTTAGCATCTGCCTCAAATTAAGACATAACCAACCCCTCCCTCCAGGTACTCCTTCACTGAACTCCTATCTCCAAAAAGCTCAACATCAGCATAAAAATGTACCTTGCTAAGTCTACCACAAAATCCACGTTTTTTAAATACATAAGTCAACTTTATCCAAAAGCCCAATTCTTCCCTAATTATCTCCTCACCTGAATCCTCAGAAAAGGGGCTAAGCTGGGTATAGCCACAGTGCTTCCTTTTGTCCTTACTAAAGATACTGTCAATATTCAGAGACTCCCGCCTGGGTCTCCACGTTGGACGATACTTGCTAGAAGAACTGGATTTTGACTCACTGCTGGTACTGTCTACTTCCCAGTCACGACAGTGTAAAGACAGGTTTCTAGGAGGTTTTTTGTCAGTCTGGTCTCCTCCCTTCCCCACACAGGGAGATCCTAGGTTGGTCTGAGAAGCCAGGGATGGTCTGTTGTGAATCATATTGCTGACTGTCTCTTTAAAATCCCTTAGTCTATTGGTGCTGCTGGATGGTTTAGAGGCACTCCTAGGGGCCTGTTTCTCTTTCAGTGTTTCTCCTAAAAACACAAAGAATTAAACAAATACAAATGTTCAAAATGATCACAGATACCCAGACCCCAAAGTGTGAAAGCAGAAAGGAAAAGCCAGTCCGGAGTATGACACAAGTCTGCCAGAGTGAACGAAGACAGACAAACGGTGCAGAAGGGCTTGCCTTCGCTGTGGTACCCTGAGGCCTGTGGCTCATCGCCTTTCCTCCTAGCCCGGCCAGAGCTCCTCTTGCGTTCTATCAGTGACCCTTTCTTGGATGTGAGCTTCTGATTACATTCACTATCAGTCAGGTGTCCTGAAAGAACAAGGAAATGGGGGTAAGCTGGTATCTGAGACTGACCTCCATCCTCTTGAGAACCTAGTCTCCCTTTAGGATTCATAGCAGTGTCACAAATTTAGTATACCCATGAATCAGAAGCTGTAGAGGCCAAGGCTATCTGATTTAAGTGTAGCAGGAATCTCTCAATAGATAAATGCAGAGAAGCTCAAGTATTTTTTTTTTAAAGATTTTATTTATTCATTTGACACAGAGAGAGATTACAAGTAGGCAGAGAGGCAGGCAGAGAGAGAGGAGAGAGTTGAGGAAGCAGGCTCCCTGCTGAGCAGAGAGCCCGATGTGGGCCTCGATCCCAGGACCCTGGGATCATGACCTGAGCCGAAGGCAGCGGCTTTAACCCACTGAGCCACCCAGGCGCCCGAGAAGCTCAAGTATTTAATGAGAGCCTGCAAATTTGCAATGTCTCCTGAGCAATTACCAGTCTTGATCCTGCTCATAATCTTTCCCGGTGACCCAGAAGGCCACATTACTTGTAATTTTTAAAAAAGGTGACAGTTTTAAAGACTGTATAAAAATTTCAAGTATCGCCATATCTTCACTCCCAAAAATAAAGGCTTTCTTTTCATTTAGCAATACGTACCAAGTAAAGCCTAATTTTCATTACATCTGGTATTGGCCCAGGTTCCCCAGACTTTGCCCACAAGAGCTGATTGTTGGTGGCTTTAAGATTCAGTTCTAAATCTTCCTTAAATGTGAATCATTTAAAAGGACATTTGAACTTTGAATAATTCTCATTCCCATCTCCAATGAGTGCTTTACCAAACTTGGCTTCACCCAGAGATTACACTTCATAATTCCTCAGTACTGATCGCTGGGAAGCCCAGGAGATATGGGCTCTTTTACATGACTTGCCCTGCTTCATGCCCACAGGATGTAAATGTATGATTTGATAACAGCAAAGGTCAGATTCTAAAGGATATAATCATTTAAACTGCTGGAAGCCAAAGGTGAATAAAGCAACTGAATTAAATTAGAAAACAGGTTTAGAGAAAATCCGCTAGGCTCTCAAATGCACCAAGAGCTAATTTGCTTTCATATGTTAATATATGAAAATTTTTGTATATATTCAGGTTATCAGCAGTGTAGTAGTATGGCTACCTATTTTCAAGAAATTACCAATGTAACCTTCTATTGCTTTTATCTGATCCTTTGCTACATCTGGGCCCAAAAGAAAGATTTAAGAAGGACGAAATCACTTGGAGAAATCAAATCTGCAAACGTTAAACGAATGAGAGTACGCTCCCTTACCCAGCCATTCACAAACCTTAAACATAAACCTGACTCTCCTGGAAAATATACCTTGTTTATCCTGTTATTTGGCTTCTCCCTGATTCACAGTTTCACAGATTCTCACAGAATCTCACAGATTCACACAAAAAAATCGTACTTTGCAGTAGTGATCTATGGAATAGTCATCAAAAGAAATCCAACATGAATCTAACCAAACCTCTAGATCTAACTGCCAATTTACAAGAAATACAGAGAACAGAGAAACATGCTAGAGTTTACCATAGGAATACAATCAGCAAACTTCAGAATGTAGGCAATCTATAGGACAAACTACACCTAGTTATTCAACAATCAGCTGCAAGGAAAAATAGAGAGACCTATAATTTAAAAGAAACGTAAAAGACTTATCAATCCATCCCAATGTGTAGACCTCACTTGGATTCAGGATGAAGCACACAAACTATTAAAAAACAATGAAATTTACAAGACACTTAAGTATTTGAATATTCATTGGTTATTTAGTGGTTTTTAGGAATTATTAATATTTTAAGTGTGATATGTTTAAAAATGATTTCTTATTTTAGAGATACATACTACAAATATTTATAGAAAAGGTGAAATAGGTGATGGGATTAAGGAGTGCCACTCATTGTGATGGGCACCGGGTGCTGTATGACAAGTGTTGAATCACTGTATTATACACCTGAAACTAATACTATACTGTATGTTAACAGCTGGAATTTAAATAAAAACTTCAAAAAAAAAGTCAAGCACAGAGTACGAACCACCAATCTGAAGCCATGAGCCCACTAATTCTCAAGTCTCTAAGAGTATGGGCACTGTTCGGTGCATTAGGTGATAAACTTTTCATCTCAGCAGTGAATCACGCACTGTTCTTCCTTTCACGTTCTGTACTGATTTCTTCCATTGACAACAGGCACATTCTTCTACAGGTTAACAGAACAGTTCAAGAATGTTCTCTGCATGGAACTCACAGTAACAAACAGGCTAGCTTGCTTTCTTTTGCTTTTCTGTCCTTCAGGAAGCCCAGCAAGGTGAAGAGCAAGTATCTCATGCCCATAAATATGCCCCTTCTCCCAAAGCCTTCCACTTGGGATAAAGCCTGGCATGAAAACATGATGAGGTGCAAGAGCACAAAGGTTTATTGGGACACTATGAGAAGGACAGGGATCAAGAATATAGCAGGAACAAAAAGCAGGTTTTGGAATAAGCGCTCACATCAATAATCACATTACAATCATCTTTACTGATAGGCTGGTGTTAACAGGAATATGTGTGATGGAATATCATTGTTCATTCAGAGTTGTGTTGCTTATTTTCATCCCACCCAATTACCCAAGTTCTGTGCCTTTCTCCCTTTGCTTGACAAACACTTCTGACTTGTCCCAGTTTCTTTTCCCTGGGAGAATCTCTCTGTAGGAACTGAATCAGGCAAGCAGGGGGTCCACTGTATAACTCCCTACCTGTGTCCCGACTGCTCTGAGACGTGGAATCATTCTCCACATTATAGATGACTGTCCCCTGAGAATCAGAAGAGAAGTGACTGACCACAGACTCATGGTGGGAGTGTTTGTAGGGATAGCTCTCCGTTGAGGAATCTGTTCGAGTGTCACTTGAGATGGAGGGCTCCCTCCCTGAGGGAAGGAGACACATATGCAAAAGTAAGGAAAGAGAGAATAGTGACAGAGAAAAGGCAAAGAGTTGGATGGCAAAGAAGGTCCATAAGGCAAGAACTTCCTAGATGGAAGAGTGAGAAGGATATACCAGAGACATTCTTCCCAACACCCAACTTCCAGATAACCCAGACACACAAACAATTCCTCCCACTCCTGCCCCTACCTTGCTGAAGCCCCCACTTTGCCTGCCACTGTGAAAAACTGTGGGGCTTTTAGAAAACCTATGGGGGAAAGTGGAAGAAAGGAAAAAGTTGTGAAAAGTAAGATCTATTTGGATGGAGAGCCCGGGCCGCCCTGGCAGACATGACCAGTTGCTCCCCAGCCCATAATTTTCCTCCGACATTGCCAGAAATGTCATTTTAAAAGATTTAATTGACATTGTAAGCATTTTCAATATATCTGAGAAATTATGGGGCTGTTATTTATTTACTTATTTATAAATATTTTATATATTTATCTGACAGAGAAAGAAACAGCAAGAGAGGGAACACAAGCAGGGGGAGTGGGAGAGGGAGAAGCAGGCAAGGAGCCGGATGCAGCATTAGCAGAAGGCAGCCGCTTAACCGACTGAGCCACACAGGCTTCAGGCGCCCTGGGGCTGCTGTTTACCCTATGGAGTAAATTAGTTCAATCAAACTACTTTTCTCTGGACAACTTGCTGAGAAAAGCACAAAAGGGGAAATGGGTGTTTGACTGAAGGGAGAAAAAGTAGAGCAGGTCTGGGTAGGTACATGGTTGGGAAGAACACCAGATGCCAAGCAGGAGGGAGGCATAAAAGGGAGGGAAAAAATTCCAAGGACAAGCATCTTCTCTTTCAAAATTATACTCCAGGACAGTCCTAGATCTAGAAGAGGAAAAGAATATTTCTTTTTCCTCCTTTTCAAAAATCAAGCCAAAATCATTAGGGTTATATTTCTAATACATTATAAGCCTCTATGTGCTATCCTGAGACTTCAGCCATCAAGCTGCAAATTGTTTCTACAGGAAAACATGATTTAAGTTGCAAACCACTGAATTAGAAGTGAAAACCTGATTCATAGGCTGAGGAATATTGCTACTACACTTGGCATTTTAAAACAAAAACCTCTTACCCCAAACAAAATGACTAGTTTTAGGGTAACTCGTATAATTTTTATCGGTCTTAACAATTCACTGAAGTCCTGTTAAACTGATAGTAAGAATCAGTCATCTTACATTATTAGAAGGTTAAACACTGAGTCTCCCTCACAAACTTATTACTTCAGGCTAAATCAACCTAATTGCCTTCTCACTTTTGAATCAGTGCCAGGTGACTTAGGCAACACATTCTTGAAGGCTGAAGGAAACAAAGCCGGGCATACCTTGGGCTTCCGCACAGGTTGGCACTTCTTTCCATCTCTAATGGATCCTCTTTCTACAAGCCAGGCTATATGTTAGGCTCATAATTAACTATGAGTCCTAACTGTCCAGTGATCACGTTGGAAGGGAGAAGGAAGCAGTAGAGAGCTAGAGTGCTCACCTGAATCTTCACTATCATAGCACGTTCTGCTGTATGACTGGAACTCAACTTGGGGAGGCAGGTCCTGGGTAGACACTGGGGTACCCTGGGGATCTGCATAAAGCAGTAGCAAAGGCTGATAATGCCCCTTGATGCATTTGGTCACCACATCCTTCCATTTGGGCCCAATCTGAACCAGAAACAATCAGAAGAACATGACAGTTATACTTGGTATCCACAATCCAAAACATATCTTCCTATTCTGTTTTTCTAAAGAAAATAAGATAAAAAGACAAAAATTGGGTAGAGACCACAAAAGAAACCTTAGACCCAAATTTCATAAATTTTTTGTTAAGTCTTTTTTTGTTGTTGTTAAATCCTTTTAGAAAGCAGTAAAACCCTGTAAGAGGTAGGAATGATGAATAAAATTACTTTTATTCCTGTAAAACATCAATTCAGTTGTGAAATATACATGAAAGTTCTCAAAGGTGAATATGCTATGTGAGGGGACTTCAGCTGCCTTGGTAATCAATTTCTTTTCACAGATTAAACCCCTTGCTTGAAATTTGCAATTCTATAATTCTATAAATTATATAATTTTCACCTAAATATTAAAATCACTTTTATGAAGCTAAAGGGCAGGCAGAAACTCTCTCACAGACTGCCTTAGAATAAATGACATTCCATTTTAGAGTTCACACATGGCAGGACATAAAATGTCAAACTGCTTAGAATAGACAACTGAACCTCGGCCTTAGCTTTGAGCTGGATTCAGCACTGCCAAAGCCGTGCAAAAGAGTGACAAGAGAGATGTGGAAACAACAATCCAATCAAATCTTTAAAATTACCCTCTCTTAATTTGAACCAGTCACATTCTGAGATGGTGTGCTCTTAAGAGTTGAACAACTAGCATAGTGCTTACTTCATAATAGATGCTCAGTAAATTTATAAGTAAGTTATTATTTTAACTAAAAAAAATCCTTTATACATATAAATCTTATTTAAAATCTTATAAGGCAAGTATTATTTTTCAAATAAAAATGTTAAAGCTCAAGGAATTCATATAAATTGCCCAAAACTACAACAGAAAAAAGAGACAATCAAGAAATGTGACAGAATTTATTTACTATTTGTAGAAGACACTGCTTAACGTCCATGGATTGGTGTAAATTATACTCAGGAGTCTCCTCCTGCTAATCTTATCTCATGAAGCTTCCAAACTCATGCAGATCACCTTAACTACTTCAATCACGACTCCTTGATTTAGATAGTAACAAGTTTCCAGCTTTAAATATTCTCATAGCCCCATTTTTTTTTTTTTTCCTACACTATCCCCAAAACATGTTAAGGCCCTTCAGGGAGGTAACAATCAGAAAATAATTGATAGCAGCTCTGGGACAAAGGATTACCTACTGATAATTCCAACTCTGAAATTCTGAACTTCATGCTAACCTTCTAGCCTAATTTGAAGCATTAAACTGTTCTCACTCAAATCAACCAATTAATACATTTAAAAAAAAAATCTTTGTCAACTATAAACACAGAACCGCGCTGACTGCATAGTGAGAAGATTCAGAGAAAATAACAGAAAATATAGCCTATCTTTGAGAAACTTGCCATCTACTTGGAGAAGACAAGACTGACCCTCTCATAAATTCAATAGATAGGTAAACAGACATCAAAATTATGAAAATAAACACTGAAGACAAGAAGACAAGTAATTTTCCTTAGTTTTTTTGTTGCAATCACCAAACACTTTAAGAAGGGCTTGAATATTCCTACCTCCTTGACATGAGCATCATCAAAATACATCCATTTGCGGATCTTTGTTTGGAAAAAGAATGTAGAGTAATGTTTGCCATAGTAACAGATCATTCCTACTAAGTACAGTTCAGACTGCTTGGCCCGGTCATCTGTCACTCTGAAAAACAGCTGTGGGGGGAAAAAAGAGAATGGAAAAAATAGTCATATACTCAACGCTCTCACATTGTCTCTCAGCAGACTCCATCATTTCTTTTTTTTTTTTTTTTTTTTTAAAATTTTTTTTTTTTTTTTATTCATTTGACACAGAGAGAGAGATTACAAGTAGGCAGAGAGGCAGGCAGAGAGAGAGGAGAGAGGAGGAAGCAGGCTCCCCGCCGAGCAGAGAGCCCGATGTGGGCCTCGATCCCAGGACCCTGGGATCATGACCTGAGCCGAAGGCAGCGGCTTTAACCCACTGAGCCACCCAGGCGCCCTCCATCATTTCTTATTAAGGTACTGACTTGCTTCTCCAGTCTTCAGTCTAAAATTTTCCCTAGTCCATATTAATCATCAGAAATGAACCTAAAAAGACAAAATGTAGGGAAAAGCAAGACAGATAGTGCCCAGTAAACTGGTAAGGTGGTGATGTTTCTTCGCACTTTCAATATTTTATTGCTGGTGTTTATCATAAGAGGAGCCACGAAAGTTGAAAAACACAAAACAAAACAAAAACACTCAAGTTTCAAAAGTTACTTATCAGCTGGTGCCACAAATATAAATTTCCTGCTGAGAACCTAACTGAGGGGTAAAAAATGCCCTTAGGAGGAGCAATACCACCAGGCTGGTTATCAGCATTTCAATTCACAGATGTCTAGCACTGCCATAAGTTTTAAGACATATACAAAAAAAAAATTTGAAGAAAAGGATATTTGCCTTGAGAAACTTATTTGAATGAGAAAATCATCATAAAAATAAAACAAAACTTGAACAATACAGAAGATGCAGACTACAGAAATTCAGAAAAAGGAGATTTAATTGTGCAGAACCTACTCATGCCAGAGATTCCTTGGGAAGGAGACCTAAAATAAGATCCCAAATAGTTCATTTATTCTCAGTTGTGGCTTAGTGACATTCAGGAATGACAAGTGATCTCCTCAGTCACAGGACTGTAAGAGAAAGAAACCAGGAGAAAGGAAACCAAAGGATTTCTGGCTCTTCTCTTAAACTGAAGGAAAACCCTGGCTGTACCTATACTAGGGCATGGAGCTGATAAGGTTAAGGACCCCAGGCTTGAAGTCTTTTTCCCTATTTCTCTGAATAGATGCACAGAAAACCACAAAACCACTCAATTCTCTTCCAAACTACTTCATTACCTTCTCAACAGACATTGGTTCCTCCCTGTAAAATTTTGTATTATAAAACTCAGGTCACCAACTTTAACCCCTTCATTTCTAGTCAGGACTGCTCACTTCTTTGACCTTATTACCACCTGTGGCTGAATACACCTTCCTACTCTACAAGGGTACAAACAATGAGTAGGGCACATAATAACTCTATAGATTGCTTGATTTTTATCATTTTTATCAGCAGCTAAGTTCTGCCCATCCTTTCAAGCCCAACGTCATCCCATGTTTCCTAAAAAGCCTTTCCCACCTACCCAAAGGAGGTATGTGAGCAGGTACATGCATGCACATGTATGTGTACAAATATAACAAGTATATTTGTCCAAAACTCTGTATTTGTCATCTAGGATATACCTTTGTGTTTAGTGTTCACTGTCCTTAAGCAATGCTAAAAGAGAAGAACTCTAAGTCAGAGACAAAGGTAACTAATACTCACATCACCCAGCTTAAGACAGGTACCCAGGCTGTGAATGACATCCTCTGCCAAGTCTGAGTGGTCTGAGTCCCATACCAGCCCAATTGTGATAATCTGGGGAGCATTCATCAATACACGGCGAATCCGAATCCTTTCTCCACAGTTGCTCTGAAATAAATATTTAAGACTAGTTGGAGATGTTTCCCACTGGCTCTGCCTCAATTCCACTACTCCTAGGGCTCCTCTGCCCATCCTAAACCTTACCCCGGACTTAACTCACCGGACAGTTCCGCAGATCCCCCATGGTGCTGGCATTCTGCAGCAGTTCACCAAACATACTTGGTGAGGGTTTTTCTCGTCTTTCCAGCATACAGATAGCCTGATTGCTTCAAGACAGGGAATGGAAGGGAACATGGTAGGAGTTACTCCGAGTTATAACTAAATCAAATAGATTATTCATACAAACTCCTAACTCACATGTTTGATTTTCTTCCTCTGCCCACTAAACCAAAGCCCCTTGTCCTGACCAGCTTCACTGTCCCAAACACAATGAGCAGGCGCCTCTGCCTGTCCCCAAATCCAAAGAATCCCCATTTCACCTCCCACCTTGCTGACCAGAACTGAACCTAAGAAAAGTTGGGAGAGGAGGGAAGAAGAACAAAGGTTATTTTAAAGTTGTTGTCTGAGTTCCTGCAATATAGCACAGACTTAGCAATAAAAATGTAAGCTACATGGATACCATCAGTGAAAACTCAATCACTTAAGGAGTACCTTAGGGTACAAACAGAGAACCTTTAAGACTCACCAAAGGGAAGTCGTGGAGATGTAATGCACCATCTGGATGAAAGGCAGTGGGTCAGAAGTGGCACCACAGCTAGTACACACACACTGGGCCCAGGTGAAAAAGCAAAACCAAGCAGCCACAGTCATTAATTGTTTTGACACCCATCTAATATCCCACATCCCAGCATAAAGTGTTCTTGAAGAAGAAGTGATGTAGATAAAGATAAGGTTCACCTGTTCAAACAATGTCATTGCAAATTTCTGGTGGGAGATACAGTGTTGGGCAGTACATATATCCTCTTTGGTTTCGTCAGCAATGTGGAAGTGAATTCTCATTAGGAGGTTTTCCTAATAGCAAAAGAACAAAAGCAGTACATCAGTGATACTTAATAGAAAAATGCACAAATTTGTAGGCAGTTTACTCAGAGAAATAGTAAACCTCTTGGAAGGTAAGAATACCTCTACTTTAAAAAAAAACTGTTTAATTTTAAATAATTATAAATTCACAGGAAGTTTCAAAACAATTGTGTAGGAGATCCATATACCCTTCACCAACTTTCCTCCAATGGTAACATCTTGCATAACTATAGTACAATAACCAAACCAAGAAATGGACATCAATACAGTCTATAGAGTTTATTTAGATTTCACCAGTTTTACATACACTTATTTGTGTTTATAACTCTATGCAATTTTCTCACATGTATAGAGTCATATAACAACCACTGCAATTAAGATATAAAACTATTACATCACAAGATTCCCTCACATTATTCCTTTATAGCCTTACCCACCCAATTTCAACCCGGACACCTAGCAACTACTAATCTATTCTTTTATCGCTATAGCTTGTTATATTATATATATCTCTCTCTATATTATATATATCTCTATAAGCTTGTTATATATATTACATATAATATGCATATAAATAAAATACATACATAAATAAAATACATATAATAAAATACATATAATAAAAATATATAATAATTATATTATATAATTCCTATATTATATATAGGAATATTATATAAATGAGAGCATATTTGCAAGTTTAGTTTTTTAAGAAATTGCCAAACTGTTTTCCACAGTGGCTATACCATTTTACATTCCCACCAGTAGTATACGATCCTCAGGAGTACCTCTGATTCTGGTGACATTTTACCCTGTAATGGAATATACTGAATCAGAAACTCAAGGGAGTGGGACACAGCAATTTGTACTTTAATGAGCCCCGTCTCCTTTGAAGGCAAGAGCCACTGTTTTATGCACTGGCAAGCACAAAACTACTCTAAGCCTGAAGGAAAAAGAAAAAACCTATTATGTAGTTCCTATTTCATTAGCAGAGACACCCTAGAGCTCTGAAAAACTAGGGAAATTCCTAGTTCTAATTGTAGATACGAGGGCAGAGTAAATACTACAGTAAAGTACCCAGTCCTCAATGGAGACCATCAACAGTCTCACCTCATCAAAGAGGTCCAGAGGCCAACACTTACAAAGCACTCCGCAGCATCATCCATAATTCCCAGCTGGAAACGCTGTTCATCCTGGAAAGTCTTTGCCAGAGCACTGCGGAGAGTGTCAGATGGAAGCACTTTTTCGCTACTACACTGAAACTGGTTAAAGATTCCCTGTAGGGAAGAGGTTAGACAAGGGAAAAAAGCACAGTGTTGTTATTATTAAGCTTCTACACATCCCAGTCTGTCAAACTAGCATCTCCATGCTTTTGACAATGGAACCAATGTACTTCCCATGAGTTGATATACTTGTAGTTAGCAACATAAAAGTAAAAAATCAAGAGTCAGAATAAAGGGCATGATCTGTGCTAGTAAGGATCCTTGCTCTTCCATCTGACTGCGATACCATCAAGAACACACTGGGAGAGACCACTGTCAGGAGTTAATGTAATATAGGGTCACCTCATTTCCTCTGATACAGAGGTAGAAGATCCACATTAAATAAGGACAAATTATATATAAATCATTTGGTAAATAATTCTCTGAGGGCTCATCCTATGAAACTTGGCCCCCTTCTCTTAATTTAGAATTACTCAAAGGACAAAGAATAATATAACAAAGACCTACTTGTCTAATACCCAGAAATAAATATTCCAACAAGTTTATTTCAAATCTACAGGTGAATTCCCATTTAAGACCACCCACTCTCTACCAGCCACTCACTATCATGAGTTTGTTGCACAATCTTCAGTATTTTAATACTTCTATATACCTGTGTATTTGTATATGTATGTGTGTATCCTTAAATAACATAGTATACTTTTATGTATATTTTAGTTTATATACAAAGTATCACACTTTTGCTTTTTTAAATTCAGCATTATTTTTAAGACCTATCCATAATTCACACACACACACACACACACACACACACACACACACACACACACACACTCTTCATCCCTTTTCCCTGCTGTGTTGTATTTTATCAGATGCCTATATGACATCTATTTATCTTTTTCTTTATTGACAGATATTTTGGCAGTCTCCAATTTTTTGCCATTATAGAGAAGCTATGTCAACTTTTACTTCCACCAGTAAATGAATATAAATAAATTTCCCCATATCCTTGTCAGCAATTAGTTAATACCCTCAGACTGGTTGAGTCTTTCTAACTACATTTGGTTTTTCTGGACCTTTTGTGAATATGACTTGTGGCAAATATCTTCCTGCAGTCTTCTAGTGTCTTTTACGTGGAGCAGTTTTTTAATTTTGGTATAATTAAATGTATCTATCTTCTCCATCTTGACCTGATATGAAACAGTGATGAATGTGATATCCAGAGAATGGAAACAAAGAGTGGCAACAAGTGGCACCTGGCTTGATGAGTCCTTCTCAAGTGGTATTAGACCTTCCCACAAAAACTAGAATATGGTCCTTTGACATCTGTGGCCCAGATCCTCACTAAACCACCCAGACAGATAATAAATTCAACAATGAGTTACATATAAACACACCAAGGAATATCACTTACTTGACATTCTTGTTAGTAATTTCTTCACATAAAAAAACCCAATGGTTATTTTTCAGACTTACTGATGAGACCAGATATGAGACCATTTTATAAACCTACTTATATGATCTAAGAATAGGAGGCCTCACCAACCTAGAATGGTCAATTTTTGGTCCTCATCTTACCTGAACTATCAGCAGCTCAGTCACTCACTCCAGATTTTTATCCAAATATTACCCTCACTATACAGTATGTCCTGATCGATCTTTCTTGCTTGCTTGCTTGCCTTTAAAGATTTTATTTGTCAAAAAGAGAGAGAGAGCACAAGCAAGGGGAGTGGCAGGCAGAGGGAGAAGCAGGCTCCCCACTGACCAAGGAGCCCAATGAGGACTTGATCCCAGGACTCTGGGATCATGACCTGAGCCAAAGGGAGAAGCTTAACCGACTGAGCCACCCAGGCATCCTCTGATCATTCTATTTAAAATCGCAAGCTCCACCCCCTCTTCCCCAAACCTTCCACCCTCACCTGTTTTATTTTTCTCTGTGGCATGTATTATCATCTGTAATACCATGTATTTTACTTATTTGCTGTCTGACTACACTCTCTAGAATTTAAGTGTGAGGACAGAAAATTTTTGACCACTGAAAACACTAAGTGACCAGTATCACATCCCAACTTGCAGTTCTTCTCAATGGTTAATGCTAAGATATTACTGCTAATGAAGGCTCTATCTCTGAAGCATGGGATGGATGAGGTTTGGTCCTTTGTCCAGAGTCCAAAACTGGTTTCAAAACAAACCAATAGGAAGTTAGTTCCGGGACAGTTCTGTACAAATGTGATATTTGCAAACTATAGCCCCCTTTAGTCTTTCTCAGTTGAGTTCCCTCAAGAATTAAGCCCTAATACTCTAAAGCATCAACAGTTCCTAATGAACTAACTTCTCTCCTATGCAAACCAGCAGTTATGTTATTATCCAGAGAGAACTAAAATAGTCAAGTCATGTTGTGTGTTCTGTGGTTTAGATGACCCTGCTTGAGAAAGGACAGGACTCCACTAAGAGATGGTATAGAGTAATGGTTAAGAGCATGGACTCTGGAACCAGACTACATGGGTTCATGCAGTCCTGTTATTTACCAACTCTATAACCTTAGAAAAGTTACTTAACTTTTCTAGGCTTCAGTTTCCTCTTTTAAAAGAGGATTAGTGGGGCACCTGGGTGGCTCAGTTGGTGATGTATCTGCCTTCGTTCACCTCAGTTGGTGATGCATTCTGCCTAAATAAAATCTTAAAAAAAATAAATAAATAAAAGAGGATTAGTAATAGTATTTACCTCCTAGGGTTATTCACAGATTAAATAAATTATCTGTGTTTCTATCTATGCCTTAGACTAATGCCTGGCTGTATAAGTGCTAAGTATTAGCTGCCGTTGTTGTTGTTGTCATTATATTTTAGGTTACTAAGGAGTTTGTCTGCCACTCGGTCAGAAATGACCCACTGACCTTGGGTCAGAATTGCATCTACTTTAAGCTACCTCCCCAGTCTCTGAAATCTGGATAGGAAGGACCAAACTTTTCTCTTTCTGTTGGTCTAACTTAAGAGAGACAGATTTCCCATGACTCTATAAGAAACACTGCAGCACAGAAAGGGAAAAAAATCTAAAGTCAGACCTCTGCTTACATACACAGTGGATATGCAATAATAAATCTGACTTGTGTTCAGTGTCATCAAAGTCTCTAAGCTATATTCTTTTCTCGTCTCTTAATTACAGGCAACTTTCTCCATGCACGATGAGTATCGGAATGTATTCAGAATGCCTGCATCTTCTTTATTTTATTGTAACTATTATTATCAGTCTTGTTCTGCTATTGTTAGGAAAAAGCAAGTGTATCAGGCATGAAGCAGCCTGAGCTCTCCCAGCATGCATCTGTGGAGCTGCAGCTCTGGAAGAAGCGGCAGCACAAAGCCCCTCTGTTAGGGCAGCACACTAACCCCTGTGTGTCCCTCTCACATGAGCACAAGGCCTGGAACCGGCCTCCTCCTGTTCCCTTTTTTGCCCTCCTCCCACCTTTCCCAGAGGGAGATCCTGTTCACACCAAAGAAAGCCAAGAACATGTAGTTCAGCAATAAGAACAGGTGGCAGCACCAATAAGGAACAAAAACTGGTATTCTTCCAATTGCTGAGTTCTGTGGCAGGGAGAGAAAGGGCAGGAAGAACCAAAACCCAGGAATCATTTTTCCCTATGGGGTCCCTGATGGTTTCATTTCAATAAACACAGAAAACCCAACTTTGAGGTTTCTCTCTGCTCTTCTTCACAAAGTGAAACCAAAGAGGTCTTACTTTTCATTCTCAGGAAAAGGCAAATTACTTTTTGCCTGTTAACTATTTTCTTGGATGCAGTGCAAAAGCAATAAGACTTTAATGACTAAAAGCAGGTGCTTCCCCACCCATTTCTCTTGGATCATGGAGCAAACAATTCTACCCACATGAGCACATAATTATTTGGATTAGTCAAAACCATGTAAATAAAAGTGCCATAAAGACAGAAAGTCTTTGTGCTCTGGCTTCTACAAATGCAGCTGTTGTTGCTTAAGGTTTTTTCCCCCTAAAAACACAGACTTTTGTCTTTAGGCAGGGAACAGTTGTTTACTTCTCTCTAGGACTTCTTAGCCTTGCATCTAAAAGAAAGTCATGAGTAGTAAAGATGGGGTCAAGGAGAAGGGCCATCAATAATTTGACACATTATGGGCCTTAGGTTTTTGGAAAGTTAGCAGTCCAACCCATCCCTGAAGGGTGTCCAACAATAACTTTTGCAAAGGCACAACATACTTTATGCACTGCTACCAACTCAGTTCTTAGGTTTTCTCTTCTTGACCTGGGCTTCCCAAATCTCTCATCATTTTGGCTCTCATAATCACTCCTCTTCACCACACCTCCTAGAAGTCAGAGACTTAAATAACTTGTAAACCTGAATGTGGCCAATCAAGCCTACTGTAAACACAATCCTCTGAAAGAAAGATAAAGGAGCTACTACTCCTCCTTGAAGACTACTAAAAAAGAGGATGTTTCACTAGTTTTATGTGTTCAAAGGAATCTCGAACATTCTCTTTCAAGAGGGGAAAAAATATATAAATGTTTGCCATTTTGGCACCCAAAACAACATTGGATTTTTAACATTTTATTGCAGAAAATCTCAAACATACTAGAGTAGACAAAATACCACAACAAACTCCCATGTACCTATTATCTATCTTCAACAATTATCAGCCTGTAGCCAATCTCATTTCATATATACAATCTACCCACTTACCCCATCCCCAGATCATTTTAAAGCAAATACCAGGCATTATTCATCTGTAAACATTTCAGGATATGCCTCTAAAAAATAAGAACTCTTTTTGTTTAAAACATAACCATAATATAATTACCACACTTAGAAAAAGGTAATAATAATTATTTAATATCATCAAATATCTAGTCAGTTTAATAGAAACTCTTGCTCCAACATTGGAAAAGGCAGAGAACAGCTGGTTAGTTTCTCTGTTGGGATTCCTTAACCTTATGTCTAAAAATACCTACCTTTTCTGGACTTCACAATTAGACAATTATCTGCATATCCTACACCAGTCCTTTTAAGTACATTCAGTTATCAATACCATATCTCCCCATGAGTTTAGGGCTTTATTTGCACTCTTTGAGTCCATAACCCAATACTTTGTGGACTTGCAGTGGTAAATTAAAGATCATCATAAGCTACCTATCACATTCATTCCTGCGACCAGTGCAAAAGAGACAGGGCGCCTGGGTGGCTCAGTGGGTTAAAGCCTCTGCTTTCAGCTCAGGTCACGATCTCAGGCTCCTGGGATCGAGGCCCGCATCAGGCTCCCTGCTCAGTGGGGAGCCTGCTTCCCCCCCCCCTCTGCCTGCC
>LNAC01000047.1:1802276-1862276 GCA_002007465.1 Ailurus styani | reverse complement strand
TATCCTGGTAGTCCTAAATAGTCCAGCATAATGGATTTACTCTTCTCTGATAGTGACCATGACTATCAGACAATGAAGAACCTTCTATTCCCATAATCTACCAAAAAAAAAAAAAAAAAAAAGACTGGAATGATAATGAACAATGACTAATTTCCTATACCACTTTACTCCCTGTGCTTACACTTCAATACCCAATACCCAATAGAGGAACAACTACACAGTACACACTTAAAATATATTGAAGTATTTATTCTCTGCACTCTCAAATCTCCCCCCAATTAACAGGTGGGCTATCAATAGAACAGATTTTTCTGCCCCTTTCAGTCTTACTGCTCTACCGATACAGACTTACATTACACAACACCTTATACACAAAAACCTATTTCCTCCCCACCTACCCTCACCATCACCACCATTCCCTGGCTTTGATGCCTTGTACTAGCATTCTTAAAAGAAAAATCAGTAATTGAGAAGATTTGTTGAATTTAATCAATCAATGAAGCATTCTTCTTTGCCTGTAACAAAAAACACTCTGTCCTGCGTCTTGGCACACTGCAAAGCCTCTAGCACAATCCCTGGAAGGAGAACAAAATCTTGGTGGCATACTAAGTACAGAGGACGGATTTCCTCCCCTGGACAGAGACAAATAAATAAGCCAACACCAAAGTAAAATCATACTCTGGGAGCTGGGGGCAAAAGGGCAGATTCAATATGAATAATAAATAAGAGCTCTGGGCTATAGGCATAACAACAGTTCAGGTCAGGAAATATTTTTTAGTAACACTAGATGGGAATAAATTTGTGGATTCAGAAGAACAGGGTAATTAGCACACAAATCGCTTCTCTTTGCTAAATCGGCATTGAAAGACATTATGGTTCAAAGTGAGAAGAAAGACACACTAACACACATTCTTTTCTTTTTTTTTTTTTTTTTAAAGATTTTATTTATTTATTTCACAGAGGGAGAGAGATCACAAGGAGGCAGAGAGGCAGGCAGACAGAGAGAGGGGGAAGCAGGCTCCCCGCTGAGCAGGGAGCCCGATGCGGGCCTCGATCCCAGGACCCTGAGATCATGACCTGAGCCGAAAGCAGAGGCTTTAACCCACTGAGCCACCCAGGCGCCCACACACATTCTTTTTAATGAAAGCCATCATTAATAATTTGCATGCAAGACTGCAAGACTGAAATTACTTTAGGAACTTCGTATAAAGTAACATAGGAAAAAAAAAAACCCAGCACATTTTACAGAACCAAAAGAAATGGATTATCCTAAATATTGTGTCTAAACCACCAAAAAGCAATTGTAAGCTCTGGATACAACATACACGATACCTGGTAAAGGTCACAAGGCACAAAAATACTGACAAACATTCAGAGAGCAGAAGAAAAAGCAAAAATATTATACAAAAGGTATTCACACAAGACCATTTTAAGGGTTGGTGCAAGGTAAAGTAAAAAGTGGAAAAAAAGCAGGGATATATATATATATATATCTTCTAGCCAGACTCAGAAAGGCAAATCCTTCATCCAAAACATTAGACTAAGGGAAAGCTGGCTAGCTTCTAATTCATCTAGGAACATGTTTGTGTCTCTTCTTATTCTTAATACTGGGTTCTAGAGCTAAACAATTATGCACCAACATAAAGAATTCTGACTTCAGAGAACTGGCAAGTTCTTAGAGAGGACCTGAAATTCAAGAACTTTGGAGTTTCCTATTTTGAAAAAATATCTATGACATAAGAATTTTACACTTCAAACTTAGCACTAAAGAATGCAAACAGGACACAAAGTACCAGCAAAAAGGAATTCTTATTTGCTTCACCAAACATTCCTCTAATTTTTAAATAGGAGGCAGGGGAAAAAAAAATGGTATTTAAATATATAGAATTTCACCCACCCTGGGACACCACAATGTTAATATGTAACTTAATTGTAAGATACCAGGTAAGGCTTTGCTTGACAGAATCCCTGGCTTTTTTTTTTTTAATATTTTATTTATTTATTTGACAGAGAGAGAGAGATCACAAGTAGGCAGAGAGGCAGGCAGAGGGAGAGGGGGAAGCAGGGTCCCTGCTGAGCAGAGACTCGATGTGGGACTCGATCCCAGGACCCTGAGATTGCAACCTGAACCAAAGGCAGAGGCTTAACCCACTGAGCCACTCAGGCACCCCCAGAATCCCAGGCTTTTCACTCTTCAGCAGATCTTCCCACCATCAACTCCCCAGGACCCCCACCACACACATACATCTCACCCTTCCCTAACTAAATGAGGCATAAAGTCCTAGATTAAGTAAACCTACTAGAAAAAAAAGTCTAAAACTAAAAGTCACAATGAAAATCTCAAGTAGAACAAGAGTGAGAGCATAAAAGATAAAAGGAAAAAAGAAGAAAAAGGCAAATGCCCAAAACTTTGTAACTAAAATCTAAGAAATACTTAAAAAACTATATGAACCCAGAAAAATTAAGTGTTTACATTACAGTGCAAGCACTGTAAGGAATACCAACAGGGAGGAAATGATGAACCACCTTTCCGAAAACTCATTCAGCCATGCTAAATACTATTAAGTAAAACAATCATGGGTCTAGATAGAGGTAATATTTTTAAAACTTCATTAAGAAGGGCGCCTGGGTGGCTCAGTGGGTTGAAGCTTCTGCCTTCGGCTCAGGTCATGATCTCAGGGTCCTGGGATCGAGGCCCATATCGGGCTCTCTGCTCAGCAGGGAGCCTGCTTCCCCCTCTCTCTCTGCCTGCCTCTCTGCCTACTTGTGATCTCTCTCTCTGTGTCAAATAAATAAATAAAATATTTAAAAAAAAAAACTTCATTAAGAAGATATATTTCTGGGATGAGGGGGGAAGAAGATGTGTTTCTGAATTGGAGTTCTGAAAGGACTGTATGTGGTTTGGTTTTGTTTATTGTTACTGATTTGGGTGCCAAGGGATCCAGCCAAAGTGAGTAACATCTGCAGTGTCTAAGAGGTAGGCACAGAGAGAGTGTACCATACTGCTATCATAGCTGAAATGGAGAGTGCCTGAAGAAGGAAAGAAAGGGGAAAGAAAGTATGAAATTAGTTTTTTAAATGCCTGTAATCCTACATTTTTAAGTGATTTAAGAGATAATAGGGAGACCCTTCAAGTTTATACAAGAAGGGAGTAACTTCAAAACAGCACTCCAGGATATTCCGAGGTTAGAACAAATGAAATAGGATGACACTAGAGAGACAACTCAGGGGCTCTAAAGTATTATTTTTACTGTAAGTGCATGGAAAGACTTATTACTAGAAATACTGACCAGAGGAGAGGCATAAAAGGAAATGACAATCTCTGTAATGCAATTCAGGCAATTTCCAGCTTTCCTCTTTACACTTCAGTGTGCTTTCTAAAATGACTATAGTATGTTTGTTGTTGTTGTCAAGATTTTAAGTGATTTCTACACCCTATGTAATAGGGCTTGAACCCTGAGATCAAGAGTTGCATGCTCTACTGACTGAGCCAGTCAGGCACCCCTGTAGTACAAATAGTAGAAATCATCTTTTGGGGCACCTGGATGCCTCAGTCATTAAGGATCTGCCTTCGGCTCAGGTCATGATCCCAGGGTCCTGGGATAGAGCCCTGCATCCGGCTCCCTGCTCAGCAGGAGGCCTGCTTCTCCCTCTCCAACTCCCCGCTGCTTGTGTTACCTCTCACTGTGTCTCTCTCTGTCAAATAAAAAAATAAAATCTTTAAAAAAAATAAAAATAAAAATCATTTAAATTAAAAACAAGCATGATGTATATATTTAGCCAAATGATAATAAAGAAATGCCCATGAGTCCACCACCCAATTTAAGAAATGGAAAAATTAGGGACACCTGGGTGGCTCAGTTGGTTAAGTATCTGCCTTTGCTCAGGTCATGATCCCAGGGTCTAGGATCGAGTCCCACATTGGGCTCCTTGCTCAGCGGAGAGCCTACTTTTCTCTCTCTCTCTGCCGCTCTCCCTGCTTGTGCTCTTTCTCTCACAAATGAATAAATAAAATCTTAAAAAAAAAAAAAAAAAAAAAAGAATGTCTTAACCATTCTTCCCTGTTTGTCATAAGAACTTCAGAACTGGCGGTGCTTGGGTGGCTCAGTTGATAAGTGTCTCCCTTCAGCTCAGGTCATGATCCCAGGATCCTGGGATTGAGCCCCACACTGAGTTCCCCACTCAGCGGGAAGCCTGCTTCTCCCTCTGCCACGCCCCCTGCTTGTGTTCTCTCTCTCACTGTGTCTCTGTCAAATAAATAAATAAAATCTTAAAAAAAAAAAAGAAAGAAAGAATTTCAGAACTGTATTTTCTCAACTTCCAGGACAAACCTGCTAGTCAGAACACACTGACATATGGAAATACTGGAAAACAGTTAGCATTATCAAAAAAAAAAAAAATTGAAGATACACATATCCTATGATCCAGTAATCTATTCCTGGGCATATACGCAAAAAATACGTATACATATGTAGATATATATAAGAATGTTCTTGGCAATACTGTTCACAAAAAATTAAAAACTGGAAGTAATCCAAATGACTACCAGCAATAGAAAAAACAAACTGGTTTATTTACACAATGAAATATCATATAATGATGATCAACAAAGTCAACCTGCACATAACAATATGATGATCTTATAAACATACTGCTGCACTAAAGAAGACACACACACATACTTATATAAAATGATTCCATTTACAGAGCACCTAAGTGGCGCAGTCAGTTAGACTGACTCTTGGTTTCAGCTCAGGTCATGATCTCAGAGTCGTGAGATGGATCCATGCTCAGTTCAGAGTCTGCTTAAGACTCTCTCTCCCTGTGCCCCTCCCGTTTGTCCCTCCCCCCTGTGCTGTTGTGCTCCATCTATCTCTCTAAAATAAATAAATAAATGTTTTAAAAATGATTCCATTTACAATGAAGTTATTTTTTTAAAAACAGGTAATTTTTAAATTAGATTGTTTAAGAATGGATACACTGGCAGTAAAACTATCAGATAACACAAGGAAAGTGATTACCACAAACATTAGAAAAGTGGCTACTCTTGGGAGAAAGAAGGAGATGTGACTGAGAAAGAAGGGACGGTGAATGTCTATGGTACTGGCAGTATTCTATTTTCACCCAAAGAGTTGTTACAACGATATTCACTTTGTCATTATTCATTATACTGAACTTTTGTGGGGATTGTATATAAATGTCATATCTTTTTTGTTAGATTTATTCATATCTACTTTATATACTTCATTATTATTATAAAAACTCTTTTTAAGTTGCATTTTCTGTTAGTTGCTAGGATATAGAAATACAATTGAATGTTATACCTTAATCTTATAGGCAACAACCTGCTAAATCCTCTTATTGATTCTACTGATATATCAATAGATATTTTGCGATTTTTTTAATAGCCAATCATATCATCTGCAAATAATAACTTTGCTGCTTTCTTTCTAATCTTTACCTATCCTTTTGTCTTATTATACTTACTAGAATCTAGTTCAATGACAAATCATATTATTTCATATTCCATAAAAATATTTTTAGGGGTGGCTGGGTGGCTCAGTTAAGCATCCAACTCTTGATTTTGGCTCAGGTCATGATCTCAGGGTTGTCTCCTGCTGGGCATGGAGACTGCTTAAGATTCTCTCTCCCTTTCCCTCTCCCGCCCTCCATCTCTCTTTCTAAAAAAAAAAAAAAATTAAAATAGGAATAAAAAAGAGACACTCCAGGAGATGATGGTTCATCCCAGATTTACTCTTCCAAGCACTCAACATTCCTTCTCTTCTCTCAGAAAATGAAGTCTTCCTGGATGAAGGAATATGGCTATTCTAACTATTTAAATTTCTCAACTCTTAGAACCACATTCAGCTCATCCATACAATCAAATTAATCCATTTGCAATATAAGTCTATTTATAATTTTCAAATGAGGTGTACAATAATTAAAAGAATGCAAACTAGAGCTTAATTATTTAACACTGAAAAGCACTTTAGGGAAAAACAGCAAAATTTTAACATACTCCCAATATAACAAAAGAAGCAGTGAAGGAAAATAAACCTAATTGATAGCTCAGACAATGATGTGATGAGGAAAATACTTGAACTCCTCAGAATTATGAAGATCCAAAACAGAGCCTTTGATTCCGCAAGCCCATTTACCTATCTGCCATAAGCAACTGCTTCTCTGAAAGAGTCCCAAGGTACATCCTCAGCCTCATAAGTTGAAAAACATCTTCCTTTCTGTACTTGGGTATCTCAGAAGGTATCCAATGAAGTCTCATGATTGGTTTTCTCCATCTATTTGGCTTCTATAATGATACTAATTTATATCACAATAACAATTTGTGCTTCTGGAAATTAAAACATAATAAGACTGGTACAGCCAGTTCATCAGTGTCCCATCTGGGTCAATGAAGAGGATGATACAGTCCCGACTAATCAAAGTCATGTCAGGGGGTCATATAAGTTTTATCATTCCTTCCTGGTATAGATAAGAGTTTCCAGTTTCAAGAGATTCCTCTACCAGGGATTTCTCTAGGATTCAAATTTCTCTAGCAAGTATTACTTAGGTTTTTTGTTTTAATGCCATGAACCAGACTTCTGTTGGATCTGCTGGCCAGAGGACCACTATATTTCTTGTTTACCCAAAATTAGATACTTAATATTAACGTACCCTTTAGAAAATCAAGCCAAACACTCTTGTGGATGGATTTCTGTCTGAATGGGCATAGTCAGAAATGTTACAACTTGCAAAGGATTTGGTTTCATTAAAATTCATATTCAAACTCCTAATTAATCAATAACATATATCTTGCTAAAAATTCCAATGCTTTCAAGGGGGAAAGAAAAAAGATATTTGTGACCCAAGCGATAAAATGTTCAGAAGGTTCAGTCATCTCTTTCTAAAGATAGCTGCCCAACATGGACTTAAAACTCCAAAGTGATGCTGCTCAAAAAACTGTTTCAAGGGCGCCTGGGTGGCTCAGTGGGTTAAAGCCTCTGCCTTCGGCTCAGGTCATGATCTCAGGGTCCTGGGATCGAGGCCCACATCGGGCTCTCTGCTTGGCAGAGAGCCTGCTTCCTCCTCTTTCTCTGCCTGCCTCTCTGCCTACTTGTGATCTCTCTCTCTCTGTCAAATAAATATAAAATCTTTAAAAAAAAAAAAAAACAAAACTGTTTCAAATCAGTTGTTACAAACAGCCAAAATAACTGGGAAATTCTCCTGGATTTTTTGTTACAGTTCTTACTCCAAGATGTAAAAACAACTAAATTAAACATATAATGACCACACCCAAGCATCCCTGTCACAAACAAGAACTCTGACTTCTTGAGACTGAAAAATGACACTGTATGGTTATCAGAACTCACGCAGACTCATCCAGCTATAAAAAATCCATTGTACATACAAACCAAAAAACACAGAGAAGCTCCATGTTGGACAACAGAAAAAGAATTGAGATTGGGGCCTTTATACAACCTAGTTCTTCTTCTATTGCAGCATACTCTAAATGAATCCTTGGGTTTCATTTTATTCAGAAATGAAAAACTTGGGAGTCAGACACTGGGGTCAAGAATGGGTATAATAAAGCTATTAAATGTGGTAATGGGAAACATTAGGGAATGGAAAAATGTTAGTACTGGCTTTTCTCAATAGGAAGAGTTTGTTGATAAATTTAGCTTTAACAGACAATAGTTAATTCCACTAAAAATACTTGGTTGTTTATTCTTTCAAAATAAAAATTTAGAATTAGCTCTTCAAGTAAATATTCAAAATCTAAGTACATCTGAATAAGATCCCATTACATTAAATAGAGCTGTATGGGCAAAAAGGTTCAGAAAAACAGACGATCTAAGCCAAGTAACAATTCTTCGAAGCAAGAAAAACTAATCAGATTCATCTTTTGCACTAAGCCACAGACAGATAATTAAGAAATTCTTTAGCATCACCCTGATTAGCCAAACTACCACAATATTGATCATTTGGCAGCCTAATGGTAGTGAGAAGAAAGAGATTTGAAGAACTTACCTTGAGAGCACAAAAGATGCAGGAATCACCCATGCACTTGTGAGTTGTAAGCTGCCTAAAACTACGTCGGAAGATGTCCAAGTGCCATAAAACCTGGCAAAAAAGGGGGGAAATACTTCATTACTCTACAAAAAGCCTCCATTTGATCTTAGAGTCAAGAATTCAAAAAAACGTAGGTAATGACTACAGAATATATCTTCATTCCCAAGAGAAAAGCTCATTCTAGTATATAAAAACAAATGTCAAAAAGGGTGAGGTAGGGCGCCTGGGTGGCTCAGTGGGTTAAAGCCTCTGCTTTCGGCTCAGGTCATGATCTCAGGGTCCTGGGATCTAGGCCCACATAGGGCCCCCTGCTCGGCGGGGAGTCTGCTTCCCCCTCTCTCTCTCTGCCTGCCTCTCTGCCTCCTTGTGATCTCTCTCCCTCTGTGAAGGGCCCCCTGCTCGGCGGGGAGTCTGCTTCCCCCTCTCTCTCTCTGCCTGCCTCTCTGCCTCCTTGTGATCTCTCTCCCTCTGTGAAATAAATAAATAAAATCTTTAAAAAAATAAATAAAAATAAATAAAAAATAAAAAATACATTAATTTGAAAATGAAGGAAGATTACACAGAGAAAATAAGGTATAACATATATCAAATGTGATCCTGAAGTATTAATTTATGGGTTAAAAGCTGCAGAATAGGGTTTATTTTAATGATCCACAAAAGATTTTTTTGGAACAAACTTTTTTTTTTGACATGTAGTTGATACACGTTACATTAGTTTTAGGTATATAAAATAGGGATTCCACAAGTTTATATGTTATGCTGTGCTTACCAACACAAGTGTAGTTGCCATCTGTCACATTCACTATTTCAATACCACTGACTATATTCCCTATGCTGTGCCTTTTATTACCATGACTTTTTTTTTAAGGTTTTATTACTCTTTTAAGTAATCTCCACGCCCAACCTGCGGCCTGAACTTAACAACCCTGAGATCAGGAGTCACATGCTCTACCAACTGAGCCAGCCAAGTGCCCCTCCCCATGACTTAATCATTCCATAACTGGAAGCCCATATCTCCCAATTCCCTTCACCATTTTGCCCACCCCCCCACACTCCCTTCCCTCTCACAACCATCAGTTTTTCTCCATATTTATAGGTCTGATTCTGCTTTTTTGTTTATCATTTGTTTTGCTTTTTAGATTCTACATGTAAATGAAATCATATGGTATTGAAAACTTAGAGCTTGAATTGTAGTGTAGAATTTTGTTTTTGTTAGATTTCTCAATTTTTGGACCTTTCTGAGAAATGTGTGGCCTTTTTTATGTCAACAGAATAAAAAAATGGTGATAGCAACAGTGATAAATCAAGTTCATTGTATGTAACCTAGATATGATGTGATAAAAAGGACACTTTATTTTTGCGGTCTTCCTCTCAAAAACCCATAAGCCCAGTCTAATCATGAGAAAAATATCAAACAAATTCCAATAATGGGACATCCCACAAAATTCTTAACTAGTATTACTCCTCAAAATTGTTAAGATCATCAAAAACAAGAAAATTTTGATAAACTGTCAGAGCCAAGAAAAGCCTAAGGAGACATGACAAGTAAATGTAACTGTGGTATCCTGGATGGGATCCTGGACAGAAAAAGATACTAGGCAAAAACTAAGGAAATCTGAATACACAATGGACTTCAGTTAAAAAAGAAATGGTGTGGGCGCCTGGGTGGCTCAGTGGGTTAAAGCCTCTGCTTTCGGCTCAGGTCATGATCTCAGCGTCCTGGGATCGAGGCCCGCATCGGGCTCTCTGCTCAGCAGGGAGCCTGCTTCCTCCTCTCCCTGCCTCTCTGCCTGCCTCTCTGCCTACTTGTAATTTCTCTCTCTCTGTGTCAAATAAATAAATAAAATCTTAAAAAAAAAAAAAAAAAAGAAATGGTGTAATATATAGCATAATGGCTCAGGAAGCTCTGCTTGCTTAGAAAACATTTAAGTGACATCATGTCTAAAAAGGCACTGTACTTCTGGAGCTTCTTCTTACTTATATCTCTTCAAAGTATATATTCCAAAAGTTCTTTGAAATACACTGTACTCCCAAATAAATAACACCTTTTTGTAATAAACATAATGGTTTCAATATATCTGTGCCCAACATAGCATTCATATCAAAAGTTAGAATTTTAGTTCATAGAAACAATTATTTTCAACTTGTAACATGATTACAATAGGCACTCCAAAACCATCAATGACTCAGTCTTTAAGTATGGATTTATAAATGTGTGTGTATGTATTATGTTATTATGTGTTCCATATGGCATTGGAAATTAGAACAGAAAGTCATAAATATTGATGTTTCAATACAGATAGAACATACAGGAAAAAAAGGAATTATAAAAATAGGACTGTGGCCAGGAAGGAGATAAACTATATCAACACTTTTTTTTTTTGCCTGCTTCTAAATTACAAAAGTATTAGTTTATGCAATGTCACTCAAAAAACTCATATGTAGCATCTGCAGAAAAAAAACCTAACAAACCCTACCCAACTGCATTAAATTTGTGGTAGTAATGAGGGTATATAGTTAAACTCTTTCTCTAGGCTTAACAGCATAAGATCTTTTAATGTTTTCAAATAAAAGTTTGAAAACTGAGAGTATAAAACTTTTTTTAAGTAATCTGTACACTCAATGTAGGGCTTGAACTCATAACCCTGAGACCAAGAATCAGATGCTCCACTGACTGAGCCAGCCAGGCACCCCGAGTATGAAACTTTATTACATAAATAAGCTTGGCAAGATTCTTATATTATAAATGAGGAAACTGAAATACTATTACCTGTACAAGGTCACAAAGCAAGTCTACAAATGCACTAAAACTAATTCATAAGTCCAGGGCTTTTTTTAAAAAAAAGACTTATTTATTCTAGAGAGAGAGAACAAGAGAGAGCAGGGGGAAGGGACAGAGGGAGAAGTAGAGAAAGTCCCAAGCAGACTCCACACTAAGCATGGAGCCCAGCTCAGGGCTTGATCTCACAACCCTCAGATCACACCCTGAGCTGAAAGTGAGAGTCAGTCACTTAACCAACTGAGCCACCAGGGCAGCCCCCTTCCTTTTTTTTTTTTTTTTAAGATTTATTTATTTATTTTTGAGAGAGTGTCCAGTGCTTTTAATACTAAATACATTGTCTTGTCCTCTCTCATAGCAACTTCTTTTCTTGTTATATCTGAACAATAACACTAATATTTTACCCAAACATAATTATCTTGGATGGCAAATTTCATTTACTCTTACTCTGAGGAGCAGCAAAGAGGGGAAAGTAATTACTTGAAAATTAGGCCAAAGGGGATGAACTTAACATTCTATGGGCATGACAAGACAAAGAAGGCAAGCAGACAAGAAGCTTTGGGATTCTGAGATCACTCGTGTGGCGAACCAACACCAAAAGGGAAAATCGAGGGTAGACAATCACACCTTAGGGGAATTACCTTCCACTACCTTTGTTCAAGCATATCTGACCAGACACCAATCATGAACCACTACAAGAGAGCTCAGAGGAAGGAGATGAAGAAATGGACAAAGACTGGACTCCATCCAGTGTATATGCTAAGAGCCTGTATGCTAAGAGCCTTCTAATGAAGATAAGAATAATACACCTAAAAGTCTTTGACTTTTAGTGGAAAGAACTTTGCTTTCTTTACTAGAAAAAACAAGGAAGGTGATATGACATTTTGGTCTCAAAAGGTAAAAAAGGAAGCAAAAAGAAAGTCAATAAACAAGTATTAAGATCATCTAGTCCATGTACATTCCCCTTCCGGCAGGTAAGTAGTAGTAGTAACAGTTATTATTTCAATTATCATTATTAATCCCTTTTTCCTACAAATGAGGTAATTGAGACTCAAAGACATAAGTGCCTTGCCTAAGATAACACAGATAAACTTAAAAATGATCTCAGGCTGCTAAAATTAAACAGAGACCATCAAGGTTTATATTTAAAAGAGTTATTGGAAACATAGCATCAGCAACTAAGAGTCAAAGTTCACCAGAAAGAAAGAAATTGCCCTTACCTGCAGGGCACTGTTGAGGAAGCAGCTGTTTTGTCCTGGCTCATTGCTGAGGCCTTTGCTTGGGGCTATGGAGGTTGAGCTTCGAGGTGCAAACATCCCTTGGACACTACCACGGCCCCCTGAAAAATAATTTCTTTTCCAAGACATTATTGTTCACATTTAGCTTGAAAACTCAGAAAAGACTTTGTATCTTTTTGGGAGAGAGTTTCCGTCCTCTGAAGTCTTGACTTGTAAAAGAGAATCCAGAATTCAATGTATTTATGGTGAAATATTTTGAGTTTACAACCTTCCAAACATCATCTGTGCAGCTCAAGGAACTCAGGTATCTTCTTAGATCCACATGACAGAGCCGTCCCCGACTTGCTCCAAACAATGCCCAAAATTTAACATGGCACAGTACTAACATAAAGAGAGAAATCCGTAGGTATTGTGTCCTTCTATTTTTCTTGAATTGTCTCCATAAAATAGTGGTGAAGTGGTTGTAGTCCTGAACTCCAACAGAATCCAGGATCACGGCAGGATGTATTCCTTACACTTGTTGATGATGCTTCTTGTAGACTGAAGACTTTTTCCAACTGGAAGGAGAGGCAGAATGATAAGCAAGAATCCAATGCAACCCTCCTCACCTTCTCTATTCGTTGTCCCATCATGGTCTAAAGTAAAAACTCAAGTTCTAAAAAACTGACATAGAATCCACAAAGGAAAGAAATTTGTTGGAATTATTTGCCATTTTTGTTTTTATTGCTGCTGTTCTTTTTTTACTATGCCCCTAACATCTTCTATCATTCCATCCAGAATTTCAGAAAGTCTCTTCTCTTCGTTTCCTCTGTGACTAGAATAGCCAGCTCTGTCAGAGAGCTTTAACAAAAAAAAAAAAAAACAACTAAAAGCTTGCGTCACTTAATGACTCTACTGGCTCTGTGCTATTCTGCCAAGATCAACGTTGCCTCACCTCTCACTATAAACTTGAAACCCTGGCAAACAATGACCCCCCCCAAAAAAAACCCACCACCACCAACAACAAAACCCAAAAAACCTTAACAACAACAAAAAGGAGAAACACTCAAGCCAAAGAGGAAAAAAAAAAGGTGTGAGCAGATTTACTGTCATAGGAAACATCTCTGAAATTTTCTAGAAGAAAGTTGATTGGGACAAAAACAAAAACCAAATACAACTTTCCAAAATCAAAGTAACAAAAATATTACCAAGTAAGCATACACCAGATTAAGAATTGAAACAGTTTCTGTTAGATGTTGTGAATAAAGAAATTTTTAAAGGTGTTTTACATTGATATGTTCATGGCTACAAAAGCCTGTTTAAAGGTAGGAAGGCCAAATTATCAGTCTGGACTCTCTTCTGAGGAAAGATGTCCCATCTCAGAGGAACACTCAAGGCAAGTAAGCCATATGTCCTTAACATCACGTCCTACAGAACTAAATTTCCCACCCTGTTTGTATGTTTTATTTTTGCCAGAGGATCAGAGAGATAATTTGGGTTATAAATAATTTAATCCTCAGATTAAATCTGAGGCACTCACAACCAGAGACCAACCATTGACCAACATTAGTTTTCAACTAATTAAAATGCCAGTGAAGCAACAGGGGAGAAATACCAAAGTAGACACCTTTACTGGAAGGAAATGCTTCTATCTCCAGCTTTAAGCTTTCCTATAAGGTTGCCATGTCCATACAAGGAAAAAAATTAAGAATGTTAAGTATTAAATTTGGTTTCCAACAGTTCCCCAAGCTTCTCCCTTCCTTACCTCCTATCATCAAATGAACCACCTAAAAAGCAAAAATGCTAAAGCATCTTCATCATTCTCTAAGAGATTACCTAGCACTACCCAGTATATCCAGTGGAAAAACTGAGGCACAGGAACATTAAATGGTTGCACAAGACTGTTCTCTCCCTTCTCTAAATTCCCAGACTATTTATAATCTACGTGTCACAATTAAAGTATTTGACTACACATTGTAGTGTCATATTATCCTCTATTTGTTTTTATTACTATTTTTTTATATGGTATCAGTCATATATCCTGAATGACTGTATGAAATGAAATACTAACTAGTGTCAGACAAGTACTAAACACTATACTTAAAATTCTTTATTTATTCTTTACAATAGCTCTATTATGAGGTGTTAACAGTTCCATTTTACAGAACAGTAGTGAGACTTAAAGACATTAACTTGCTGAAATCAACTAGTAAGTGGCAGAACTAGAATTTTTTTAACTATTATAAATCTGTGACTTAATTATGTATTTTATTAAACTATTCCAAAAGCCCCTATCACAGTGCTGATCATAAGGAGGAACTCAATAAATACTCCCTGATGATTAGCATGGCACCAGGAAGGATCCCGTATCTCCCACACAGATTAAAAGACCCTCAAGGGCGCCTGGGTGGCTCAGTGGGTTAAAGCCTCTGCTTTCGGCTCAGGTCATGATCTCAGCGTCCTGGGATCGAGGCCCACATCGGGCTCTCTGCTCGGCAGGGAGCCTGCTACCTCCTCTCCCTGTCTCTCTGCCTGCCTCTCTGCCTACTTGTAATCTCTCTCTGTGTGTCAAATAAATAAAATAAAATCTTTAAAAAAAAAAAAAAAAAAGACCCTCAACTCTCTATACACACCCTCATACACAACCCATTTGGAGCTACTAAGCAACTTCAACAAGCCAGGCAGCATTCCTTCAGCTCAACTGCTGCAAAGGAATGACAAGTACCAAGCCTCCACTTTGCTCACAGCCAAAAGGACTTGGCAGACAGGTGGGGTTTCCAGTATCCACATTAGGAGCTTACTGAAACTCGGCCTGCCCTATGATACACACCCCTGAGTTCAGGGAGCAAAGAGAAAAAAAAGCAGTCACAGAAAAAAAAGATTCTCAGGCTCTGAATGGCAGCATTATGTAGGGCAAGGCAATAAGCTCTCACACTTGCTCTAGGTGTGTCAGAAACTAGAGGTAAGAGCCAGAAAGAACAAGGCCAAGAGAGGGAATAACAAACAATCCAAAGAAATACTGAGGACAAAACATTTCACTTAAGTTGTAGGTCCAACACCAAACAACATAATCCTTCTACCGTGCCATCTAATAAGATACATGAGAAAATCAATTAAGAGTTTTACCCACATCATGGGCGCCTGGGTGGCTCAGTGGGTTAAAGCCTCTGCCTTCGGCTCAGGTCATGATCTCAGGGTCCTGGGATCGAGGCCGCATCGGGCTCTCTGCTCAGCGGGGAGCCTGCTTCCTCCTCTCTCTCTCTCTGCCTGCCTCTCTGCCTCCTTGTGATCTAATCTCTCTATCAAATAAATAAATAAAATCTTTAAAAAAAAAAAGTTTTACCCACATCAATCTAACAACCGATTTTTAAAAAGAAAAGGACTTCTTAGGCAATATTCAAGTATTTAGAGGTAAAAGAGCATAATGTCTACAACTTACTCTGAAATGGTTCAGAAGAAAAAAAATATATATATATGGGTGTGGGTATGTGTATATTTGTAAATATGGAGAGAAAGGGAAAATGGTAGAACAAATAGAGCAATAATGCTGACAACAGGTACATGTGGCTGAAAGGGATATGAGAATTCTTTGTAACATTTCTTGTAGCTTGTAACTTCACTATAAGTTTTAAATCATTTTTTTAAGTTGAAAGAGAATTGATATCTGCAAAAAAAGAATTTAAAATTTTGTAGAAATTACTTTGTAATGTACGTAGTATTCATGATTCAATCCAAAAATGACTAAAATCATTAAGCTGGTAGATAATAGCCAGATGATATTAGTAATCCCAAACTAAAATTTAAAAAGAAAAAGGAGAAAAAGAGAGAAAGATAAATTCAAAACAGTATAGATATGAGGGTAAAATAAAATGGAATAAAGCTTTAATATTATTTTTATGAAAAGGAGAGTTCAAAATACAGTATAATGTCTAGTTTTTCTAAGAGCAAGTGATGTTGAATAATTATGATATTATTCAAATGGGACCAAGACTAGACTTGGACTTAGAAGACATGGGTTCAATTTCCACATTTTTACTACTTTGCACAATCCTAACTACTTAAGCATCCTGAATTTTGTTTTCGGGGTTCTGTAAAACGATGGCACAATACCGATTTAACACACTGGTTGAGATTTACTAATAGGCATGCCAAAGTACTAGCAAGTTTTCAAAACAGGATGAATAATAAGTTCCACTGAATGAGTAAACTCCAATGCCTAAAAGTATAAAAGTAAATTTTGGTTTGGGGACCTCAGGATACTAGAAAGTTGTAAGCCACCAGGAATAAATCTTCTAATTGTATAAAAAGAACAATATGCCTCACATAGGACAAAGAATATGTCAGAACAATTTACATGCTTGTGAGAAACATTTGAATCTTATTCAATTATTATTATTTTTTTATAATTTTACAATTATTTTTTTTAAGATTTTATTTATTTATTTGACACATAGAGAGAGAGATCAGATCACAAGTAGGCAGAGAGGCAGGCAGAGAGAGAGGAGGAAGCAGGCTCTCCACTGAGCAGGGAGCCTGATGCGGGCCTCGATCCCAGGACCCTGGGATCATGACCTGGGCCGAAGGCAGAGGCTTTAACCCACTGAGCCACCCAGGTGCCCTTACAATTATTTTTAAAATACAAAGTTTAACTTTCTATTTGTTAAAAAGGCACAGTTGAGCCTATTACAAGGAACAAGGTAACATTTTAGAAGGTCTACAAAGAATGACCATGTCCAATAGATCAATGATTCAAATGGAAAACCGGGTGAGTATCTCAGTTTCTAATGAAGGAATAGTAGCCCCATTACAAGTGATTAATGCCAAAAGTAATACAAATATTAGTAAGTCAAACTGCACTACACTAAGATATCCGAACAATTAACCAGGAAAGTTGTTCATGTTTCTAGTTTCTATTATTCTAAATAGGAGTTTACTTAAAATTTACTCTAGAAACTATATTGGTGGGGCACCTGGGTGGCTCAGTTGGTTAAGCATCTGCCTTTTGGCTCCGATCATGATCCCCGTGTCCTGGGATGGAGCCCCACACTGGGCTCCCTGCTCAGCAGGGAGCCTGCTTCTCCCTCTCCTCCCTACTCGTGCTCTATCTCTGTCTCTCTCAAATAAATAATAAATAAAATCTAAAAAAAAAAAAAAGAAAGAAAGAAAAGAAAAGAGAAACTATATTGCCCTGATAAATTAACAGGCAATTACCTCAATTCCATGTCAATAATTCCCAACTACATCTATAGTATCTTGTTAGTTACTATAAGAATTAAAATTAATGTATGCAGAGTGTTAATTCAATGTCTAACATATAGTAATTACCGTATAAATGATTGTTATTACCTTTCAAACATTTCCTCTTCATGAGTTCTTTTCCCTTTAAAGACATCCACACAGAGATACCCTATATTCTTGAAAAACAAAAACAGCAACAACAAAGACCACCTTGAATTTATTAACTCCTATGCCTACTGTCCTAAATTTTTTATACCTTTCACTATTAACTGTCTCTATATTTAATGTAAATTAATAATTTACAACTGCTACCTCTTAATGCTCACCATCAATCTCTTCAGGACATGGTACTGATCCTTTACTCCACCATCACCAAAATTTTACTTCACGGAATATCTCCATCTAAAGAAATTTCATAATTGCAAAACCTACTGGCTTTTCCATAGGCCTCATTCTTCTTAATTTTTCTGCAGCACTTAACACTGGCTGCCTTGATGCTACATGATCCTGGATTCACTGGTTGCATTAATAAGAAAAAGAGAGAATGAATAAAATGAAATGACAGGGGTGCCTGGGTGGCTCAGTGCGTTAAAGTCTCTGCCTTCGGCTCAGGTCATGATCTCAGGGTCCTGGGATCCAGCCCCGCATCGCATCGGGCTCCTGCTCAGCAGCATGCCTGCTTCCTCCTCTTTCTGCCTGCCTCTCTGCCTACTTGTGATCTCTCTCTCTGTGTCAAATAAATAAATAAAATCTTAACAAAACAAAACAAAACTGCTCCATAGCCTATTACCTAGTACTCCTCTCTGACTTTGCCCCTCACAGCAGCAACCAAAACACTCACAGCATTCTGCAAAGAACAGTCCTAGACTACAACAAACTTAGAGATAGCAGGCTACTTGGCAGCTATTTATTCACAAACTGTACAGAAAATGTATCATCATTTTTACCCACATTTACTAGTTTCCAGCCTAGTGCTAAAACTATGGAGTAATCAATCAAAGGTGGAAGGAGGAGAAAGAGCATATAAGAATTTTACTATTGTGTTGCTCTCAACTCTGAAAAAGTTATAGTGACCTATACTTTACTATTGCTGAATAGATTCTGAGGAGCCAAATAAGCTTGTTCATAGATTTTTCCAGCTTTATTAAGGTATAATTGACAAATAAAATTATAATGTAGTATATAATGAAGGGCACAACATGATGATTTGATACGTGTATATACTGTGGAAGAACTCTCATAATCAAGTTAATTAACAGATATTAGAAAGACAAAAGAAAAAATAAAGAGTTGGATTTTTGAAAAGATAAACAAATGTGACAAATCTTTAGCTAGATTAAGAAAGAAAGAAGACTATTAAATAAAATTGGAAATGAAAGAAATGTTACAATAACACAGAAATACTAAGAATCATAAGAAACTACTGTGAAAGGGCACTTGGCTGGCTCAGTCAATGAAGCACATGACTCCTAATCTCAAGATTGTAAATTTGAGCACACCTGGGTGGTTCAGTCGTTAAATGCTTGCCTTCGTCTCAGGTCATGATCTCAGGGTCCTGGGATCGAGTCTCGAATCAGGCTCCCTGGTCACCGGGAAGCCGGCTTATCCCTCCATCTCTTCCCCTCTCTGCCCCTCCACTACACTCGTGCTCTCTCTCACTATCTCTCTCTCTCCCTCAAATAAATAAATAAAATCTTAAAAAAAAAAAAAGATTGTAAGCTTGAGCCCCATGTTGGGTGTAGAAATAACTTAAAAATAAAATCTTGAAAAAAAAGAAGGAAAAAAACCAAGCAAACAAACTACTGTTAAGACTCTTAACTACAGAGAACAAACTGAGGGTTACTTGTTGGGGGGGGGGGAGGCTGGATACATCAAACAGTGATGGGCATTAAGGAGTGCACCTGCTGTGATGAGCACAGGGTATGTAGGTCACTAAATTCTACACCTGAAACCAATATAACACTACAGGTTAACTAACTAGAATTTAAATAAAAATTGGAAGAAAAAATCAAGTTTTTTTAAAATTAAAAAAACAGAAAAGAGGGGCACCTGGGTGACTCAGTAGGTAAGCGTTTGGCTTCGGCTCAGGTCATGATCCCAGGATCCTGGAATCAAACCCCACATGGGGCTCTCTGCTCAGCAGGAAGCCTGCTTCTCCCTCTCCCACCCCCCCTGCTTGTGTTCCCTCTCTCACTGTGTCTCTCTCTGTCAAATAAAAAATAAAATCTTTAAAAAAGAAAGAAAGAAAAGAAAAAGGAAAAGGAAAGGAAAAGAAAAAAGAAAAGAAAAGAAAGAAAAAGGAAAAGGAAAAGAAAAGAAAAGAAAAGAAAAGAAAAGAAAAGAAAAGAAAAGAAAAACTACTGGGAAAAAATATATGCCGATAGATTGGATAACCTAGAAGAGTTGGATAAATTCCTAGAAATACACAACCCACCAAGACTGAAACATGAAGAAATAGAAAATCTGAAGATAAATACTTGTATTTATTTAACCTTTCATTTTCTTTATACTTATTTAATCATCATTACTACACAGCTCCTGAAACTTACTACATCAAAACAGCCTGCGTTGCTTTGTTGTCTCTAATATCAGGTAAACTTTTAGGAAACTAGAAGCCAGAATTGGGAAAGAAGCATGTCACTTTATCACCTGTTATTTCCTTGGGTAGTAGAGATACTAAATTATATGTCCCACATTTTTCCCAATCTGAACACACTAGGTTCCTATGAGCAAGCTAAAAACTTTCCCATGTGTGAGATGATGGAAATCTGGGTCCTAACCTTTTTGCAGACCCCCACAATTAGAGGCAGATTTACAAAGACACTAAGAAGATTAAGCCTCAAGGTCCCTCTCTTACACAGGCCCTCAAGATCCAGTATCTAATTTTCACTTTTAAAAAATGTTTTCCTTAAACAGGAACCCCTAAATTGTATGAGCTTCTGGGCCCACAGAATCTGAATTGTATTATAGAAACTAGGTTTCTAAAATATATGTTACTTGAGAAAATATATAATTCAAAAAGCTACTTTAAATTTAGCAATATTAATAAACCTATATTTTATTAATAAAAGCAACATGTAACATGTTTTTCATTATATAAAGTTTGTTAGCACTAAGTAGCTAAATTATACTGTTGATGCACATTGGGATTTTGCATTCTTGAGCCCACAGTAATAATTCCACCGAGGATCCACTGCTGAGGGCTAAATTTAAAAGATCATAGCTCAAGACTGCCAGCATTAGAAATAATGCTCTAGAAGCTAATTTAGAAAAAGATTTTATTTCTCTGTATTAATAGAACAATTACTTCACAAGAGTATACCCAGTACCTCAAAATGTGCTGCCATTTTTCTCAGACCAAAGTAATAAACCAGGCTATAGCCAAAGTCACTCTAATTATTCCCTACTGTATTCTTCATCAACAAAGTCAGCTTCTCTTTGCCTCTGTTTCTAAAAAACCCCAAATCTTCATTCAAATGTTTGCTGAAATGAGACTGGCTTATGCATAAAGAGAGATGAGGCCTGGAGGAACACTGCCCCAGGAAGAGCCTGTCACCCTAAGAGGCAGTGAGGTAAACAAGGTTCAGAGATCTATGGGTAACTAGCATTGGAGACCTCATTATGAATGTGACATGAATGTGGCTGAGATCAATGAAGACTAGAAAGGATTTGTTGCTGCAGAGCCTGGGGGCCTTTGATGAAACCAGATATAAGGTGTAGGAAGCTTAGAAGGGGATAGGTCTCTTTAAGGGGATTTATTTCATAATAAATAAAGTTCCATGAGGTCTCTAAGTAAACACTACTAACCTCATGTGTAGAGAACATGACATTTATGCAAATGATAGTATCAAAGTATCCCCACCAAGATATTAATTATTAACTACAAAGGAAAAGATAGTAACTTTACCATGGAGCAAACTGGCAGAAACCACCTTAACCAAGTGATCAAGGTCAACATCACCAGCAATAATATATAGTAACATCATGTATCCCACGGTAATAATACACTGAGGACACAATATTATTTGTAGTATTCTTGTCTAAACCATATGCTCTCAGTCCACTCATGAAAAAAACACCAGAAAAATCCAAATTCAAGAACAACTGACAAAATAACTGATCAATACTCTCCAAAAGTGTCAAGGTTATAAAAGACAAAGAGAGACAGAAATTTTATTAGAATACAGGAGACTAAAGAAGAAAAACACCTAAAATGAAATGTGAGAACCTAGATAGGATCCTGGAACAGAAAAGAACACTGATGGACAAACTTGTGAAATTTGAAAAAGGTCTTCAGTTATTGGCAGTACTGTACCAATATTAACTTCCTGGTTCTCATCATTGTACTTACAACATTAGGGGCACCTGAGTGGCTCAGTCAGTTAAGGAGTTAACACTTGGTTTCGGCTCAGGTCATGATCTCAGGGTCCTGTTGAGCCCCACATTGGGCTTCAAGCTTGACAGGGAGTCTACTTGAGGATTCTCTCTCCCTCTCTCTCTGCCCCTCCAACTTGTGATCTCTCTCTCTCTCTCTCTCTCTAATAAGTAAATAAATATTAAAAAAAAAAAAAGAAAGAAAGAAAAGAAATAGGGGGCTAGATTTGGATATCTATTTCCTTTCATTCTATTCTCATTGCAGCTGCTGCTAAGGTTCAGATCCTCACCACCTCTGGACCAGGGCACCACATTACTCATTCACTGCCAAGCCTCCAATCCTACATATCACTACCACAGGACTCCTAAAATATCACATTACTCCCCTTTTCAAAAATCTTCAATGGCTCCCAGAAGAGGCATTCTTTTGGTTACAGAAAAATGGTAATAGAATTTCTAAGTCACAAAGTGGAAAATTAATGGATGGATTTTTTACAAGTTTCTCTCCCTTAACTTCCTCTTGTCTTCTTATTCTACTACTAATAGGGCAAAATCATGAACAAATAGCAAACTTCAAGAAAAAAAAAAGCAGTCAACTGGACCTACTTTGACAGCATTTTTTCCTTATTGACTCATGCTCATGATTGTGATTTTTATACTGCATATTTCTATATTCACATATTCTGCCAGTATAAAATTAACTTTTATTTATAGATTGAATTCAATATGTCTGGTGCCTGCACAAAGTTTGAAATTAGATCTTACTACCATTTTCAGCCACAACTTCTACTCACTCATTCAGTGATCAGACATTTCACTGAACACCTATTATGTGCTCCTCACTCATCCTCCACTCTAGGTAAACTGGACTCTTTTCTGTATAATGATACGCTCTGTACTCTACTTCCTCAGTGCCTTGGCTCTAACGTTGCCTCCACCAGCAGTGCCTTTCCTATCCATTTCTTCTTGTTGAAAATCTAAGTATCCTACAAGTAAAAGCTGCATCAAAAGCCTTCCCAGGGGGCGCCTGGATAGCTCAGTCGGTTATGCGTCTGCCTTCAGTTCAGGTCACGATCCCAGGGTACTGGAACTGAGCCCCACATTGGGCTCCTCGCTCAGCAGGGAGTCTGCTAGTTCTCCCTCTCAAATAAATAAATAAAATCTTTTTTTAAAAAAAAAAGCCTTCCCAAATTCTCTCCTTCTCCCACCTTTCCATTTTCACTCATTTCACCCTCTTCTGTGCTCTCAGCACATGTGGAGCATTCCCACCCTCCCTCATGTTACAGTTATTTGTGTACAAGAACTACAACATATATTCCTTAAGGGCATCTTTTTACACAGAGGTTGACTATAACAGGCACTGAATCATTGAAAGTTTAAGTGAAAGAGAAACTTTTTGTTTGAAGGGATAAATACTTATGACAACCAATTCCAACACCCTAATAAATTCTAACTTTCCTTAAGTAAAAGAGCCCCCAAAATGTCCATAGCTAGCTTGAGATACTGCATACTTTTTCTAATGGAGACTATATCAATTAAATCAATATTTGCTCCTGATTCAAGCTTGAAGATAAAGAGAGATAAGCATCTACAACCATAAAAAAAAGCTAAGCTATTTGTTGATTTATGGGCTGGTTATCTCAAACTCCCCAGTGAATACAGTTACTCAACTCAAACAATTTCCTGAGGGTTGGACTTTGGCAGCTTCAAATTATTACATCATGTACAACAAGAAGAACTGTATGCTGATAAAAAATAGAAAGTCTTATTTTTCCTTTTATAAGAACTTAGAAAACTGTCATTTACAACAAATTTACCAAAACCAGTTAGGAAGAAAATAAAAGAATGAGAAGACATGTTTCACTTTGTTATAACTGAAAAATCAAGAAATAATAGTTGCAGGCTACTCAGTCCATCCTTATAAGGATCCTGAGATGTATAGATAATTTACTAACTTCTGAGGGAGGCAGCATGATAGTAAAAAGAACATAGTGGCTAAAAGTGCAGCCTCTGCGGGGCCAATTACATTGCCTAACCTCAGGAAACAGCATGCTCAAAACGGACATCCAAGGCGTACCATTCCCAGGGAACACAATGTGAATTATACAACTTAAGGATCCAGAGTTAGCAATGTAGAACAGGTCTGGACTCCACCATCTAACAACTAACAACATCATGACCAAGTTATTGAATCAGTTACTGAAGTCTCAGGTACCTCATCAGTAAAATGGGATAAATAAGTAACGTCTAAGTCATGGGATTGTTATGAGGATAATGCATACATGTATAATTAGTCCAGTACCTGGTATAGTGAGACATAAATGCTTTGATGATGATGATAAAGAATAAGATGAATCTACATTCCACAACCTGCTCCATCACTTTCAGATCATTTACTACATACAGTAAATGTGATCTGTTGAGAGTATTCAACAAAATTACATATGCAAAATACTTAGGGACAGTACAAAATAGGAGCTCTGATTATGATGGCTGGAGGGGGCACCTGGCTGGCTCAGTTGGTAGAGCATGCAACTCTTGATCTTAGGGTCATGAGTTCAAGCTCCACGTTGGGCACAGAGTTTACTTTAAAAAAATCATCATAATTGGCCATCCCCTATACCACTCTCCTTCCTTCTTCCTCTCTCTCTTGCACACACAAACATACACACATAAACTTAATGTAAAAATTCTATGACAGTAAACTCATTGATAGCACAAACCCAACCATATCAAAATGAGGGCAAATGTAATCTAAAATAATGCATTCAGGGCGCCTGGGTGGCTCAGTGGGTTAAAGCCTCTGCTTTCGGCTCAGGTCATGATCTCAGGGTCCTGGGATCGAGGCCTGCATCGGGCTCCCTGCTCAGCGGGGAGCCTGCTTCCTCCTGTCTCTGCCTGCCTCTCTGCCTACTTGTGATCTCTCTCTCTGTCAAATAAATAAATTTAAAAAATCAAAAAATAAAATAAAATAAAAATAAAATAATGCATCCAATATACAATTTACCTAGACTACTGTAATAACTTCCAAACTATTTTTACCTTTCTTCTTTTTCAAGATTTTATTTATTTATTTGACAGAGACAAAGATCACAAGTAGGCAGAGAGGCAGGCAGAGAGAGAGGGGGAAGCAGGCTCTCCCTGCTGAGCAGAGAACCTGATGTGGGGCTCAATCCCAGGACCCTGAGATCATGAAGCAGAGGCTTAACCCACTGAGCCACCCAGGCACCCCCATTTTTACCTTTCTAATCCTGTCTATAAAACACTACCAAAAGCAAACTCTGATCACTGTTTAGCTTAGAAAACTTTAGTGACAAAATACAGTCAAAACTCCTTAAATGGCCTTTTATAATCTTAACTCATGTACAGTTTCCAACCTCATCTACCACTAACCCCCTTAAAACACACACAAAAATGTGGTCTGTGTATATACCCAGCATTTTGCTCAATAAGGAATATCACTCCCTTTCCCACTCCCATCTCCCCAGTCCCACCTAATACAAACAATCCTTTCCACTCAGCAAACCTGTCTGAAAAAGCCATTCTGGGCGCCTGGGTGGCTCAGTGGGTTAAGCCTCTGCCTTTGCCTCAGGTCTTGATCTCAGGGTCCTGGGATGGAGTCCTGCATTGGTCTCTCTGCTCAGTAGGGAGCCTGCTTCCCCCTCTCTCTCTCTGCCTGCCTCTCTGCCTACTTGTGATCTCTCTCTGTGTGTCAAATAAATAAATAAAATCTTTTTAAAAAGCCATCCTGGGGCAACTTACAGTCATAGAGACTAGTGATGGTCACACCCTATTAGGAAGCAATAGTCATGTATATTAAATCATTTCCCAAAGAACTGTCTAAATACAGTTCCTTACCAATTGGGATGTATTCCCTCCCTCAAGAACTTCATTAATCAGTACTTAACCAGTATATCTGTACTTTATTAGAATACAATATAGAAAATTATACTGCCTTACACTCAAGAGATGCTCAATACTTGTTAAATAAAAGAATAAATGAAGAACTAAGGTTTGTGAAACACAATTTTCAGTTTAGAGATTAACTCAGTTATGTAAGTATGATAAATCATCTCTCTGTCTCTTCCCTGAATCTACTGTCTAAATTATATCATATCTAAATCACACGTTCTGTTTCCAAAAGGTCTGTGGAATAAAGATACTCTTATTTATGGCCAGAAGGACTAACACAATATTCTTTCTCAAACACACTGCTAATAGCACCAAACTAGTAACACCAGGGGTTAAAGGAAAGAGAATCATAGCAATTAAATTAGGCCCCAGAATGATAAATATATTAGGCAGAATGATAACTATGAGTTGCCTGAAGTTGCCCTATATTATCCTCTGGTTCAATAACTTAGAGCAGAGATTTTTTTCCCTTAATTTTTTAAACCCCTAAGGTTCTTAATTTAAGGGCTTGATTGCAGCTATGCACTATTTATGAATCACCACTACCCAAATTCTTTCGGCACAAACAATAATGAAAGCATGATGGCTCTATCAACAAGAGGAAAATAGGAAGGGAAGCCACTGACTGCACCGGCTTGACTCATTACTGCTGGGAGAACACTGGTACTGAATGGCACAAGCAATTCCAGTGTGAGAGACCAAGCACATGACTGGGAAGGTGACAGAGGATACCAAGAAAAGAAGGGCATCTATAAAGAACCCCAACTCTATGGGGGCAGGAGGTGGAGGAACGGACAGGAATCCACTCAAATCTACTCTAAAAGCCTTTGCAATACTCAAACAAAAACGTGCTACCAGACTCCAGGTTTTGAGCCAGTTCAAATACTAGCTCTAACACTCAAAACTGAGAGACCTTCAACAAGTTATTTAGCTATAAAATTATAACAGCAATTACCACTTAATGAAAACCAACTCTGAGCTAGGCACCATACACATGGCATGTCCTTTAGTTCCCACAACTAATCTGCCAAATAGGGATTATTCTCATTTTGCAGAAAATAAAAACCCATGTCTCTTCTACCCATGCATGACTGCTTCCCAGAGGGATAATGCTAACTATGTGGCAGGGTTGTACTGGGAATTAGAAGTAAATGCAAAGTACTTAGCATAGGAACTAGCACCTGCCACATCATAGAAACTCAGGAAATCATTATTGTTCAAGTGCAACTATCACTTGAATAATGACTTCATTGAACAGTAATAACATCCCACAATCAAGTTTTCCCTTACATTGTCTACCATAAAAATGCCTTTAATAAGCAATACTTTTGGAGAACCAAAGTTATGTGCATGTACAGCTTCTTAATTGAGGATCAAAACATACAATCCAAAGAAATTTTAAAAAAAGTCCATTATCAAGGTGATATTTGACTCAACCTGAACACTAAATATTAAAAATTTTACTTTCAAAAGGATTATAAATCTCATAGATTTCATAGCAGGAGCTAATGAACAAACTTAACTTTCCCAAAAAATAATTCCCAGAAGCATTTGTTATCCTGAAGTTCTCAGCAAACTATTTCCCAGAATTAAGAACATATTACTAAAATCTTAGTGAATTTTGCCAAAAACATTCTGCTGAGAGGAAAAAAGAATCATTCTGAGTCTAGAAGCAAATGCTACTTTCCAGCTCAGCCACAAAATAGATCTCTTCTTCATTATTACTTTTATCAGTATGTTAATACTGAAAATAAATATAAAAATATCACAAATATACTTCCATTTGAAGGAAATTTAAAATATTAAACCCATAACATGTGCTTTAATCTTATAAGCTCAAGAAAATCTATGAGAATGCTTTTTAAAGCAATAATAAAAATCAAATCTCCAAAGCCTTAATAATTGAAACAGACAGGAGAGAAGAGCAAAAACAACAGTCGTATGACAGAAGCCCTCCTGAAACTTAAGAGAGCCCTGAAACCTCAACTTCAAAGTTTAAGCCTTTGCTATTAAAAGCAACGCTTCACAAAGACTGAGCAGACACAAAGACAAAATCCCCCCTCTACTTGCAGTTCTGCCACAAAGACACTACTCACCTGCCACACCGACAGTACTTACCAGACAGCATGTTCGAACTCCAGCCATCCCACGGGCAGTCATGGGGCAAGGGAATACAGGAATGAGGAGGGCCAAGGGAAGAGCTAGAGTTGTGGGGAGGGAAGGGTACAGGAGGGAGGAGACAATTGCAGCTAGCAACAATGGGAAACTGTGAATCTAAACCACAAAGGCTTCCTGCAGAACAGGGTAACAGGGAAAGTCAGCAATTCTTTTTAACCACCTACCAGGAACTGAGAACTGACAATTCATGATAAAGCTAAAAAGATGGGGCTTCCAATTAAATATAAACAAAGTAAACTTAAAAAAGTAACCAAAAGTGGGCGCCTGGGTGGCTCAGCGGTTTAAAGCCTCTGCCTTCGGCTCAGGTCATGATCTCAGGGTCCTGGGATCGAGGCCCACATCGGGCTCTCTGCTCGGCAGGGAGCCTGCTTCCTCCTCTCTCTCTGCCTGCCTCTCTGCCTACTTGTGATCTCTCTCTCTCTGTCAAATAAATAAATAAAATCTTTAAAAAAAAAAAAAGTAACCAAAAGTAACTTGAAAGGACATATTGCAAACTTCATAAGAGCTTAAGAAAAACAATTAGGAGGCTGTTTTCTCTAGGGGCATTCCTGATGACAAAGGTCAGCAATGTAACAATAAGGTTGGCAGAGTAGCAGCTGCTTCCAAACAGAGAGCCAGCCCTAAAAAAACAGTGCTTTGCACTACACTCAAAAGGAGCACTAGAAGAAGACACATTCATAGTACTGTAGAGACTAACCAAAGCAATGTCATTGTTTGAATCCTTAATTCAAAATTCCAAGACTGTCTGGACTTAAATTTTATCACTTTAATAGGCAAAACACCTACTTAAACAAGACACACTCTTAAAGAAAGTTATTGTGTGAACTGAGCTTTTGAGTTTAAGAATCAATTCTAAAGGGCGCCTGGGTGGCTCAGTGGGTTAAAGCCTCTGCTTTCGGCTCAGGTCATGATCTCAGCGTCCTGGGATTAGTTTAAGAATCAATTCTAAAGGGCGCCTGGGTGGCTCAGTGGGTTAAAGCCTCTGCTTTTGCCTGCCTCTCTGCCCACTTGTAATCTCTCTCTGTGTGTCAAATAAATAAATAAAATCTTAAAAAAAAGAAAAAAGAAAAAAGAATCAATTCTAAAATGCTTGGGATCTCAAAGGTTCCCAAAACCAAAGGCAAGGACGGTGAAAGATCTCCACCCCTCTCTCAGGGAAGAAGCCAAGTTATATCACCAAGAACAAACAGCAGGCAGAGTCCTGACTCCAAACATGTGATCAGTCAGCCTAGAACTTACATTTGCAGGCAGGGCACAAAAGCCCCAGAGGACCAACACACACCCTTCTATGTATTACACCCAGTTATAAAACAACTTTATTGAAAGGAGTTGTTTTATAAGCATACTGATTTTAAAAACTCATCAGTAGGGGCGCCTGGGTGGTTCAGTGGGTTAAAGCCTCTGCCTTCGGCTCAGATCATGATCTCAGGGTCCTGGGCTCCTGCTCAGCAAGGAGCTGCTTCCTCCTCTCTCCCTGCCTGCCTCTCTGCCTACTTGTGATCTCTCCCTCTGTCGAATAAATAAATAAAATCTTTAAAAAAAAAAAAAAAAACCTCATCAGCAGAAACCTTGTCAAATATGAAGGTCTGTAGTATTTCTATAGGTTGCAAGAGAAAATATGAGTTGACTTTTAAAAAGATTTAATTAAGATTTACTGATAAAATTAAACAGATTCAGGCATTGCCCAAAACTAATTAAGCTCTTACACTTTAACAATATACTGAACTAAAGTACTCCTTTCACAACAGGAAGAGTGCCCAAATTTTAAAAAACAAAACAAAAAATACTACTGCTTTTCTTTTCCTAACCATTAGCAATCTAACTCAGGTTTCCTAGTGGTAGGTGGGGGTAGAGATGTCATTTGTGAAACCTAGGATTTCTACCGATCAGTGTTAACTGCAAAAAAAAGAATGTACAAATATCAAGGTCAAGCTCTCTAATCAAGTCATTCAGTGATGGTTATATATTTGTTGTAGGGCTAATCAAATAAAACTAGAGTAACTGGGGAAAACTTACAGTATCTTCAACCCTGGTTACAATGTAACTACATAAATGACTTTCATATTTTAGCCAGGCAAGGGAGGGGATCCACAGGAAAATCTCACCCTAACAGATTGTAATCTCTTCTGAAGCCCCTCAGAAAACACTTCATGTAAAATTCTCCTATATAATCTTATTCCACCTTGTATAAGTTATTTCTTGGACCAGTGGGGCTTGAACTCACAACTGTGAGATTGAGACCCAAGCTGTGATCAAAAGTTGGACACTTGACCAATCGAGCCACCCAGGTACCCCTATTTTTTGACATTTCTTATTTCCTTTTCAAGACTGCACAGGAGATTCTGTCTCACATAGAGACAACCCTGCATCAACCACTGGGCATCTCCACCTAAAATAAATTGAGTAACTACAGGTATCTGTTAGGTAAGTGCCAAACTGCCTGTAGGAGAGTTTTTGTGAGCATGATTGCTAGGTCAAGAGAGGGAGTGATATATATGGCTTCAGAAGTCATGTCTAAATGTCCTGGGATCCTAAAGTTGAATGACTGGTTATGACAGTACTTTTTAAAATTGTACCTCAACAAAACTTGTCATATTGTTCAAGTACTATGCAAGGAGTATTACATATAATAGCCTTCCTTTGACCGTTAAGAGATAAAGACCTCATGAAAAAAAGAATATAAATATCATTAGCAGGGAGAAACTACCTCTAAGACTTGAATAAAGCGATCAAGAGAAGTAGGGAGTGGGGGCAGGTTTAATGGAAGAACACAGGCTCTTTCCCTACTTGGTCTGATACTACCACTTTTCATAATTGGTCTCCACTAGCAAGTGAGGTAGGATATAGCAGAATGTTCAATTTAATGAAAGAACATTCTGCTTCTCTTAAAGTCATAAAAGAGAAACAGAATTTCTCTAAGAAAAACCAAGGTGACTCCCTTCTGGAGTAACCCCAAAGCAAAACAATTTTTGTTGGTTTTTATTTCTGAGATGCTAATGATAATACTGATGTTGGCAGTAAAGGCAAGACCTGGGTGGCTCCAGAGTATGAGCCAAACTGGAAAATAAAAGCGTCTTGATTCTAGCCCTCCAGAGGGTAGTGAGGAAGTTTGTGGACTTTTAAATAAACTATGGAGGATTGAAGTGGGGAGGAGCAGGGTAGAGACTGCTTTATATCAAGAGGAAGCCCATAGGGCACCTGGGTGGCTCAGTGGGTTAAAGCCTCTGCTTTTGGCTCAGGTCATGATCTCAGGGTCCTGGGATCGAGGCCTGCATCGGGCTCCCTGCTCAGCGGGGAGCCTGCTTCCTCCTCTCTCTCTCTGCCTGCCTCTCTGCCTCCTTGTGATCTCTCTCCCTCTGTGAAATAAATAAATAAAAATCTTAAAAAAAAAAAAAGAATAAACTAATGGTTGCTGGGAGTGGGGGAAAAATGGGTGAAGGGAAGAGGGAGGCTTCCAGTTATGGAATAAATAAGTCAATAAAAGGCATACCATAAGGAATACAGTCAGTCATGTTGTAATAATGATGTAATGGAACAGATGGTAGCTACACTCGTGGTGAAAACCTGTGAAATCACTAAGCTGTACACCTGAAACTAATACAGCATTGTGTGTCAACTATACTCAAATAAAAGTAAAAGGAAAAAAAAAGAACCAAATTGAGTCTACAGTGTGGTAAGCTGTCAGAAGAGTAATTTATATTTTTGGCAATATTGTTTCCTGAATTATTTTTGGTCCTCTCTAACAGTAGTGAAAGCCTCTGAGATTTCTACCATACTTCAGCAAACTTCAACTGACTTTGGTTAGAGTTACTAATAATTTGTTAAGATGTACATGCTAGGGGCACCTGGGTGTCTCAGTCAGTTAAGTGTCTGCCTTCAGCTCAGGTCATGATCCCGGGGTCCCTGGATGAGTCCCATATTGGGCTCCCTGGTCAACAGAGAACCTGCTTCTCCCTCTGCCTCTGCTCCTTCTCCCTGCTCATGCCTTCTCTCAATCTCTCTCTCTCACTCTCAATCTTTAAAAAAAAAAAATGTACATGCTAAATTTTTCCCTATGTTCAAATGAACCTTAAACATCAAACAGTTGTGCTAGGACAATTCAATGGGGAAAGAACGGTCTCGTTAACAAATGGCATTGAGGGAACCGGATATCCATATGCAAGAGAATGAAGTTGGACTCCTGTCACACACCACACGTAAAAATTAACTCACAATGGGGTCAAATGTCCAAATGAATGAAAACTATAAAACTTTTATAAAAAATATAAGCATATATCTTCATGACCTTGAGTTAGGTAAAGTCTTCTTAGATATGACATAAGCAGCAAAAAAAAAAAGATAAATTTGACTTCATCAAAATTAATAAGACAACCCAAAGAATGGGAAGAAATATTTGCAAATTATATATAAGGGACTTGTGTCTAGAACATATAAAGAATTCTTTTTTTTTTTAAGATTTTATTTATTTATTTGACACACAGAGAGAGATCAGATCACAAGTAGGCAGAGAGGCAGGCAGAGAGAGAGGAGGAAGCAGGCTCCCCGCTGAGCAGGGAGCCCGATGCGGGCCTCGATCTCAGGACCCTGAGATCATGACCTGAGCCGAAGGCAGAGGCTTTAACCCACTGAGCCACCCAGGCGCCCCATATAAAGAATTCTTACAACTGAATAATTAAAAAAATCCAAATTATAAATGGATGTCTTTTAAAAATACAATTAAAAAGGGACCTGAATAGATATTTCTCCAAAGAAGATATATAAATGGATAATGAACACATGAAAAACTGCTCAACAACAGAGTATGGAAAAAGGCAGGACTGACTTTACACTGGAAAAACCTGACAACCGGGCGCCTGGGTGGCTCAGTGGGTTAAAGCCTCTGCTTTCGGCCCAGGTCATGATCTCAGGGTCCTGGGAACGAGGCCCGCATCGGGCTCTCTGCTTGGCAGGGAGCCTGCTTCCCCCTCTCTCTCTCTCTCTGCCTGCCTCTCTGCCTCCTTGTGATCTCTCTCCCGCTGTGAAATAAATAAATAAAATCTTAAAAAAAAAAAAACAAAAAAAAAAACCTGACAACCAGTGCCTTAGCCAGGTGATCAAGCTCAGTATCAAGAATGATAAATCACATCAATAACATATACCCTTGATATGATATGATGAGAATGACAAAGTATCTCTGTGATCTTCTACTCAAAACCTCAACCCCAGTCTAATCATGAGAAAAATATGAGACAAATTCCAATAGAGGGGCATCTTACAAAATACTTGACCAGTACTCTTCAAAACTGTCGAGATCATCAAAAACAAAGCATGCAAAACCATTGTAACTAAGAGGAGCCAGCAAGAAATGACAAGTAATGTAATGTGGAACTTTATTTTTTTATTTTTTTAAAGATTTTTATTTATTTATTTGACAGAGAGAGAGAGAGAGAGAGAGATCACAAGTAGGTAGAAAGGCAGGCAGAGAGACAGGAGGAAGCAGGCTCCCTGCTGAGCAGAGAGCCCGATGTGGGGCTCAATCCCTGGACTCTGAGATCATGACCTGAGCCGAAGGCCGAGGCTTAACCCACTGAGCCACCCAGGCATCCCGGAACTTTATTTTTTTTAAGATTTATTTATTTATTTTAGAGAGAGAGCACAAGTAGGAGGGACACGGGGAGAGGAAGAGAGAATCCTAAGCAGGTTCCACACCAAGTATGGAGCCCAGTGCAGGGCTTGGTCTCATGAGATCGAGATCACTGAGATCACAACCTGAGCCCAAACCAAGAATCCAAAGCTTAACCAACTACATCATCCAGGCGCCCCTGTAATATGGAATTTTAGATAGGAACTTGGAACTGAAAAAAGATGTCAGGCAAAAACGAAGATGTCTGAATAAATTATGGACTTCAGCTAATAACAACAAATCAATATTGGTTTATGACTTGTAACAAATGTACTGTACTAATATAAAAAATTAATAATAGGATAAACTGTGGGGGAACCAGATGGGAACTCTTTCTACACTCTGCTCAATTTTTCTATAAATCTAAAACTGTTCTGAAAAATAAACTATTTTTAATAATTATAAGAATTTTAAATATACTTAAAAGTATTTTTAATAATTTTTAATCATAGTAAGTTTTTAAACACAAATAACAACAAAATCAAAATAAAAATCACAGGGCACCTGGGTGGCACAGTCATTTAAGTGTCTGGCTCCTCGTTTAGGCTCAGGTTATGATCAGGGTGGTGAGATAAAGTCCTACCACTCCCCCCGCTTGTGCTCTCTCTCTCCCGATCTCTCTGTCAAAGAAATAAATAAAATCTTGAAAAAAAAGAACCATCTGTTCCGTAAACAATCTGACTATATCCAGGGTTCACAGAAAACAGAGCTAAGAACCTTTGGTGGGTAAAAAAAATAAAAGTGGGCAGGTATTTATTTACCTTCACTGAAGGGACATAAATACCACTCCTGAGTTGGCAATCTGGACTAGGAGAAAGGGAAAAGGGAGGTAAGACAGCATAGTATTAATGGTTTAGGAAAGGAAATTAGACCTTTGTGACAATTATTTCCTCTTCTTAAACAAGCAAAGAATTTAAATGTACAGTTCGTGGAAAGAAAAAAAAAAACAGATGACCACTAAAGATAGGAAAAAATCTCCTATCCATTTACAATTAAAAAAATGAAAAAGAAAGATACATATGATTTTTCAGATCTCAGATTGCCAAATAATTAAAAGTTGGATAAAATCATATAGATGGAGGTACAGAGAAGGACAAATTCTTGTTTACTCTTGGTAGTATTAAAATAAATTTGGCAGTATTTCTCAATTTTAAATGCTTATATGCTAGAAATTTATCCTGCAGTTGCAAAGATAAATGTAAATGGATATTTATAGTTACACTACTTGTAATAAATAAAACTATCTGTCAATAGGGGACTGGTTAAATTATGGTTAAGTCTCATTTGGGAATATTTACAGAGGAAATAATATAGATAGGATTTACTTCAAAATAATCACATGTTGAAAAAAATCACATGTTGACTAGGAGGCATAAGGAGGAGGGAGTACACATAAAACATATGTATTTAATAATTTTCATGAGGCTGGTGATAGGTACATGCGGTTCATTATATTCTTCTCCTTATTTTTGATATGTTTGAAATTTTCCATAATAAAAATATACGAAATTATAAAACAACATCATTTAAGAGTATAGTGTATAAAGCTACCGACCTACATAAGTTTGGAAATTACCGGAGTCTGTTAGACTAAAAGCACAGGGAACCACAAATTAGCAATGTACTCTAGCTAATAAAGATGTGTCCCACGGGTGTACAGGTTAACAATTCTGAAACCACTATACGTGTTTACGGAACCTGAACAATTAGGTAACTGAATGGTGGATGGTAGAAGGTTTCTCACTTTTGGAATGGGAGATTACAGATAAGCAGGAAGAAAAGGCTAAAATGATCCATGTAGTAATGGATTAGAGTTAGAATATGAACCTGTGTTTTGCCTAATAAAAATACAGACGATTATGTCTAGAAATATTTATAGTTATATATGTATGCATATACACATACATTTTCTTATTCTGTCAGCTGAGAATGCTTAGAATCAATGACACCCCAGTTGTAACAAGCACACTGAGAGATAAGATCTTAGCTTCTAATACCACTCTCTAACAAAAGAAACCCAGTTTTCTTGGAGAAACGTCTGATTCCAGGACTGGGAAAGAAATACACAAGATGAGCCTGAGCATCTTGTAATGTCAGAAATGAAGGAAATGGTAAAAACAAAACAAAAATCCTAAATTTACAGAGGTATCTCAAAGGGACACAGGAGACAAACGGAATGAGCTTCCAAAAACCAAATCTGATTATAACCTAAAGTACAAAATAAGTATCTATGAGTTCATACTAATAATAAGGAAATTATTAAATAAACAAATGAAGAAGAACAAATTTCCCTTGCTGAAGAATTCCAGATAATTTACACAGATACTCCACCTGCAAAAATGGGGACCATAAATCCCACTCCTTAAATGCACGGAGACCTCCTTCCAAAAACTAACAGACAGCATGGGTGGGCACCTGGGTGGCTCAGTCAGTTAAGCATCCAACTCCTGATTCAGCTCAGGTCATGATCTCAGGGTCATGAGATGAAGCCTCATGTTGGGCTCTGCACTAGGCATGGAGCCAACTTAAGATTCTCTCTCCCGCCTCACCTCTCTCTCTCTTAAAAAAAAAAAAAAGTACAGCATAGAAAAAGGGAAGGAGGAGACTATAGTGGAGAAACAACCTCAGCCAGGTGATTAAGGTCATTATCAACAATGATAAATCATGTTGATAATATATACCCTTGATATGATGTGTTAAGAATAGCACTGTATCTGTGATCTTCCACCTGTGAAAATTAATAAAGGGAAACCTCACTAAAGTGGACTCCAGATGCTAGAAGGGGAGGCTGGAAGAGAGAGCTGTACCACTCAATATCAATTACAGGAGGAACTGTCAATTACAAATCCAGCAGAAGAATCATCACTGGAAAAGAATCGTCAGCTACAGGTCCCAACAGAGAAAGAAGTACACTGCATTTCATATTTAAAAATCTACTAATTCTGCAACTCAGGCATTGAAAAATCACCCTACACTCTTGATTTTCTCCAATGGACTTTTGGTGAAAACAACCCCTCCCAACTTCCTCTTTCTCCATAAAATAATGTTCCTCTCCTTCGTGAGATTTGCCTGTGGCTTTGCCATAGCTTGCATAGCCTGAATTGCAATTCTCTGTTATTCCCAAATAAACCTATTTTTGCTGTTAAAATAAACTGTGTTGCTGGTAAGACTGTTTTATTTCTAACGTTAACACACCCAGGGGCACCTGGGTGACTCAGTGATTAAGCATCTGCCTTTGGCTCAGGTCATGATCCCAGGGTCCTGGGATCAAGCCCCACATGGGGCTCCCTGCTCGGCGGGAAGCCTCTTCTCCCTCTCCCACTCCCCCTGCTTGTGTTCCCTCTCTTGCTGTGTCTCTCTCTGTCAAATAAATAAATCTCTTTAAAAAATAAGGTTAACACACCCAAAAACCCACAACTCCAGTCTAATTATGAGAACAACATCAGACAAATTCCAAAAGAGAAACATCCTAAAAATACTTGACTAGGGCGCCTGAGTGGCTCAGTGGGTTAAAGTCTCTGCCTTTGGCTCAGGTCATGATCTCAGGGTCCTGGAATCGAGGCCCCCATCGGGCTCTCTGCTTGGCGGGGAGCCTGCTTCCTCCTCTCTGCCTGCCTCTCTGCCTACTTGTGATCGCTCTCTCTGTGTCAAATAAATAAATACAATCTTTAAAAAAAAAAAATACTTGACTAGTACTCCTCAAAACTATCAAGGTCATCAAAAAACAAGGAAAGTCTGTGATAGCCAAGAAGAGCCTAAGGAGACATGACTACTAAATTAATGTGGTATCCTGGATGGGACCCTGGGACAAAGAAGACATTAGACAAAAGCTGAGGAAATTTTAAGTGTTTAATAATAATGTATCAATATTGATTCATTAACTGCAATAACTCTCAGATGTTGATAATAATGAAAACTGGATGAGGAAATATATATAGAACTCTGTACCATCTTCTCAGTTTTTCTGTAATCTAAAACTGTTCTAAAAAATGTGTTTTAAAGCTTATGAAAAAAGGATAGGAATTTAATAAAAATCAGTAAAAAAAATCCATAAAAATTGTTCTTAAAAACGTGTTTTAAAGCTTATGAAAAAATAGGAATTTAATAAAAACCAGATTTTTAAAAATGCACTTTTTTAAAAATCTCACGCAAATGAAAAATTATGTAATCTGGGTGGCTCAGACGGTTAAGCATCTGCCTTTGGCTCAGGTCAGGATCTCAGGGTCCTGGGATCCAGCTCCACAACAGGCTCCCTGCTCAGCGGGAAGTCTGCTTCTCCCTCTGCCCCTCACTCCGCTCGTGCTCTCTGTGTCTCTCTCTCAAATATTTTAAAAATTCTTTTTAAAAAAAGAAAAAGAAAAATTGTGTAACAGAAAAAATAAATCTCAGGCGCCTGGGTGGCTCAGTGGGTTAAAGCCTCTGCCTTTGGCTCAGGTCATGATCTCAGGGTCCTGGGATCAGGCCCGCATCAGGCTCCCTGCTGAGCAGGGAGCCTGCTTCCTCCTCTCTCTCTCTGCCTGCCTCTCTGCCTACTTGTGATCTGATCTCTCTCTGTGTGTGTCAAATAAATAAATAAAATCTTTAAAAAAATAATAAAAAAATAAATCTCATGCAAATAATTTCTAGTGTCTTTACTACTCCAAAAAGGATACATCCCAGTGAAATACTGTCTCATAGGAACTAGCCTAGATAAAGATTATAAAGACATGAAGGGGTTTTTTTTGTTTTTTTGGGTTTTTTTGCTTTCCAGTGGTGATGACCCCCCCATGAGAGGACCTCCTCCACCCATCCCCAGAGGAAGAAAAGAGTAAGCACAAGAAGTGTCTCATGCAGAGCCCCAATTCCTACTTCATGGATGTGAAGTGTCCAGGATGCTACAAAATCAGTACCATCTTTTTTTTTTTTTTAAGATTTTATTTATTTATTTGACACAGAGAGAGAGATTACAAGTAGGCAGAGAGGCAGGCAGAGAGACAGGGAGAGGAGGAAGCAGGCTCCCTGCTGAGCAGAGAGCCCGACGCGGGCCTCGATCCCAGGACGCTGAGATCATGACCTGAGCCGAAAGCAGAGGCTTTAACCCACTGAGCCACCCAGGCGCCCAAAATCAGTACCATCTTTAGCCATGCACAAACAGTAGTTTTGTGTGTTGGCTTCTCCACTGTCCTTTGGCAGTATACAGGAAAAGCAAGGCTTACAAAAGGATGCTCCTTCAGACGGAAGCAGAACTAAAATCACCCCAATGGAATTAAGGTCCCCTTAATACTATTTGGAAGCAATGACCAAGATCGTGACTGTCACTAAATACACATTATTTAATATCTACGATGTATATAGCACAGGGCCACATGATCTAAAAGTTAAATGCTATGATAAATGCACCAGTAATTTTTTCTGGTTTTGTTTTTTCTGGACATTCCCTTAACACTAGGCACTAGGTAGTATTCTAGCAGTTCCATTCAAGGAAAGAACAGTATGAGTCTCTGCTCAGCAGAGAGCCTGCTTCTCCCTCTCCCTGTGCCTGCTGCTCTGCGTACTTGTGCTCTTTCTCTCTCTCTCTCTCTCTCTCTGTCAAATAAATAAATAAAATCTTAAAAAAAACAATAAATATATTAAAATAAATTAAAAAAAAAAAGAATTGGGTGCCTGGGTGGCTCAGTAGGTTAAAGCCTCTGCTTTCGGCTCAGGTCATGATCTCAGCGTCCTGGGATCGAGGCCCGCATCGGGCTCCCTGCTCAGCGGGGAGCCTGCTTCCTCCTCTCTCTCTGCCTGCCTCTCTGCCTACTTGTAATCTCTCTCTCTCGTTCTGTGTCAAATAAATAAATAAAATCTTTAAAAAAAAAAAAAAAGAGAATTAAAAGCACCCCGAATCAAGATAAGTGGAAAACTACCCCATAAACAATTTTAGATTGTATACATATATATATAATCCATATATATAATCCATATATATATATATATATATATATATATATATATATATATATATATATATNTATATATATATATATATATATATATATATATATATGGATTAGTGCATTGAGCCACATGATATTAGCCTGACCTCTGGGGAATAGAAAGACGTTGAAGACAGAGTTCAAACATATGGCCAATGATTCAATCACTCCTGTCTACATAATGAAACCCCAGTAAAAACTCTGAACACAGAGTTAGTGAGCTTCTCTGGTTGGTAATACACATCCATGTGCTGGAAGGGTGACACATCCTGAGGACACAGAAGCTTTGCTTTTGGGAATCTCCCAGACCTTGCTCTATGCATCTCTCCCTTTTGCTGGTTCAAATTTGTAACCTTTTGCTATAATAAAACTGTAATCATAAGAATAGCACTTTCCTGAGTTCTATGAGTTGTTCTAGTGAATTATCAAATCTCAGGGGCAAGAACTCCTGAATGTGGTCAGAAATACAGATGGCCTGGAGACTCCTGAACTTGTGGTTGGCATCTCAAATGCAGAAAGTCTTATGAGGGACAGTGCAACTTAACTTGTGCAAAAAGAGCTAATTCTCATTAATGTCAAAACTGCATTGCAAATACCCTCTAGGAATTAGTTTAAAATATGGATTTACAAAATTATTCATCACAAAATATAGCACATATAAATACGATAGAATGCTACAGAATGATCTATCGTAGCCACTAACTCAGGGAACAAATAGGTAAGCCCTAGAGTGCTGCTGCGGCCAAATGCCCCATCCTGAGGAATCCCAAGCAGTCTGGACAAATTGAAAGCACAGCTCCCGGATGGGTTTCCCAGACTGCTGCCGAACAAACTTGGATAAACTCATCCCAAGGGAAGTCATTAACTCAAGAGATGAGGGCTTGGAAAAGAGAATGGGAGAGATTTACTTCAAGCGCTGGCAGCTGGGGGAGGTGGCAGCCTCAAGCCTTACCAACTGACTTCTCTGCCAGCAAGATGGACACCTACAGTTTTACAAGGGGTGGTTAAGGTAGGTAGCACAAGAGAGCAAGCAGAGAGCACATGATCATGGGTGGGGGTTGGTATGTGTTCAGCAGTGATCATGGGCAGGGAAGGGGATGTAGTGGGGTGTGGTCTTCTAGGCATTCTGTTGCTATCAGGGCTTTTCTGGTCTGATGGTTGGAATGTTCTGGTCATTGCAAACATCTCTGTCAATGTGTTAACAAAATGCCATAAGAAATAAACACAACAGGTTTTAGTTAGAAAGTGAATTAAGTAGTCTTGTCTATTTCTAGTCAGGGTCTATAGTTGAGCAAGAGGGCTTGCTGACAGGAGCATGACTCGATCATGAAAAAATTATGTTGTAGATGAATATCGACTGACATGAATATGTAAACATCATACCCTTTATCTCCAGATCCATTATCTTCCCCTGAAGTCCAGACTTGTACATTCAACTTCCTACTGAACATTGCCACTTGTTTATTTACCAGATTATCTCAAACCTACCATGTCCTGAAGAAAAAAAACTTAACTCTCACCAAATACACCCCAGTCAGCTCCTCTACACTCTTCCATATCTTAGTAAATAGAAGTACCATTCACTCACTTGTTCTGGCCAAAGTTGGAACCATGCTTGACTTCCTTCTTTCCCTAACATCTCACCAATCCATCAGCAAATCTTACAATGCTACTATCAAAACATCTCCTTTCTTACCACCTCCACTGTTACCATCTTAGACAAAGCCACCTATACCTACTATCTGGAATAATACTACCAAAGCCTTCTATTTGATCTCCTTGCTTCCATTACAGTCAGTCACTCCACACAGCAATCAGAATAATCTTTAATAAATTAATGTCATTACACACATGAAACACTTCAGGGTCTTCCCAATACATTCTGAATAAAATCTAGATTCCTTATCTTAAATCCTCACTATCCAGTTTCTACTTCTCTTAATAATTTCATCTTTACTGCTCTTTGCCCTTCATTTTTCAACTTCCCATCTCAAGACTTCTTCACTTGCTAATCTCTCTCCACCAAATGTCTATTTCTTAGCTTTTGGTATAGTCCGAACCTTCATTTCATTCTGGTCTCTACTTAAATGTTACCCTCCTCAAAGGGACTTCCTTTCATCTAAAATTACCACCTGTTTCAACTATACATCAATGAAAAAATAAATTTTTTTAAACTAAAATGACTACTTGCCACCCTATCTCCTTACCTTGCTTTATTTTGTTGTTGTTGTACTTAACACTACCAGATAGTACTATCTACCTTCTCTATTAGAATGTAAGCTCCCTAAGGCATTTTGTCAATTTTGTTTGCTATAGCATCTCCAGAGTCTAGAACATTATGTGGATATACAGTGGGCAAGACTATTTATGTCTTTTTTACTTTTGAATTAATGATTAGGATGTTAGGTGAAAGAGCAAATTATATCAGTACTTTCAAAGTTACTTCATTATTATAAAATTAAACAAAATGGACAAAAGAAGCCACTATGTACACACACACACACACACAAGGTCAGTCCTCATTATTCATGGATTCTATATGCGCAAATTTGCCTACTCATCAAAATATATTTGTAACCCAAAAATCAATATTTGCAGCCCTTCTCTGGTCAATCATGGACATGTGAATGTACAGAATGGTAAAAATTTTAAGTTGCCTGACGTACACATTCCCAACTAAGGTCAAACTAGGCAATGCTTGGCCTTCTTGTTTCAGGTTTCATACTATAAAAAAAAATTCCTTTTTGTGGTGTGGTGTCACATTTTTCATATTTTTATACTCTTGGTTGGGTGATTTCACTGTTTAAAATGACCGCCAAGTATAGAGCTAAAGTGCTATCTAAAGTGTTTCTAAGTGCAAGAAGGCTGTGATGTGCCTTCTGGAGACAATGCATGTTATATACATTCGTTCAGGCATAAATTCCAGGGATGTTTGTTGTGAATTCAACATAAATGAATTAATAATATATATTACATAACATGTCTTTAGGGCACCTGGGTGACTCCTTCAGCTCAGGTCATGATCACAGAGTCCCGAGATCAAGTCTCACATCGGGCTCCCTTCTCAGCAGGAAGGCTGCTTCTCCCTCTGCCCCTCCCCCCTCACTCGTGGGCACTTGATAGCACATGCGCGGGCGCTCTCTCTCTCAAAAATAAATAAATTTTTTTTTAAAAAAGACTTTTCAAAAAATGAAAATAAATAAGGTCTCTTTAAACAACACACATAAAATGAATTTAGGTATTAATCGGTTAATGAAAATATAACCAGAGGCACACAGGAACCTAATCCCATATTTGCTCTAGGAACGATAATTCAGTATTCATTAATTCGGTGTTCACAATGATGTTATAGAACATACTACCACCAATAACAAGTGTGTGTGTGTGTGTGTGTGTGTGTGTGTATTAAATTAAAAGGTCAGAGAGATTATATGTCATTATACCATGATGTTAATATAGTTAATATAATCTTTGGGCAGGAATATTACAGGGTGTTTACTTCTTATTTTTTCCTTATTTGTATTTTCTATTTTTTTACAATAAAAATAGTTTTTGCTGGAAGAAAAAACTGAGTCACTTCTAACATTTAAAAATAAATTATATTAGTAAACATCCTAGAGTAGCCAAAGGAATATAAAATAAAAATAGGATATGAACACTGATTTTTTTCAGTAATTAAAAGTATAAATTTATAGCTCTCCTCTTAACTGCTGAGTCTGGGTCTTCTAAATCAAACCTCAAATATGCAAATACACATGTATATTTACACACTTCTGTCACTCAGTAATGAACAGACAATTCAAATACTAACAGTTTAAAACTCATTCATTTATAATTATAGAATCTTAGAGTAGAAACAATCTTTAGAGAGCATATACTTAGCTTTCTGACCTAATGCAAGAACCCTTTTTACAATCTTTTTTATAAGGGGTCACTCAGCCCCTGCCAGAATATGTTCAAGAACAGAGAGCACATTATCCCATAAGGCAGCAAATTTTCTTTTAAAGATTTATTTATTTATTTGAGAGAGCATACACGTGCACACAAGTTGGGGGAAGAGCAGAGGGAGAGACAAGAAGACTTCCTACTGACTGGGTAGCCCCATACGGGCACAGATCTCACAACCCATGAGATCATGACCTGAGCTGAAACTAAAAGTTGGATGCACAACCAACTGAGCCACAGGCACCCCAAGACAGATTTTAATTTACACCCACCATTCTTAATTCAATCTCTGATACAAAAGTAAGCAGATCTACTGTCTCCTCTTTACATAAGCCTTCTAAATATGTAAGACAAAACTCCTATGTTCCCTTAATCACCTCTTTCAGGCTAAATATTCTAGTATGACTATGACTCACAACCTTATTCATGCCCTTGTGTAATCCCCACTCTTCATATACAGGCTGGACCTCGTGATTTACTTCTAATAAACAGAATACAGCAAAGGTGATGAGATGTCATTACCGAAATTAGGTTACAGACTCTGTCTTGTCTTCTTCACTGCCATGAAAGCCAGGTGTGGTGTTTTAAATTGCTCTGTGTTAAGTCCCACAAGACAAGGAATTGAAAAAGGCCTCTAGCCAACAAACCAGCAAAGAACGAAGACCCTCAGTCAATCAACCTATGAAGAACTGAATCCTGCCAATAATCACATGTGAGAACTTAGAAGCAGATCCTCCCCCAGTTGAATCTCCAGAGGAAACCAAAACTCTAGCTAACAACTGACTGCAAACTATGAAAGACACACTTTGATTCCTTTTTATTTTTTTGTAATCAAAATTTAAGAACTTTATTTTTTTTCTATATTCAAATAAGTGAACTTTCTTCAACTGATTAACATATTATTCGTTTCAGAGGTAAAGGTCAATGATTCATCAGTTGCATGTAACACTCAGTGCTCAATACATCACGTGCCCTGGGTCCTTAATGTCCATCATCCAGTTACCCCATCTCCCCATCCCCCTCCCCTCCAGTAATCCTCAGCTTGTTTCCTATGATTAAGAGTCTCTTACATTTTGTACCCCTCTCTGATTTTGTCTTGTTTCATTTTTCCGCTATGATCCTCTGTTTTCTTTTTTTTTTCCAAAGGTTTTACTTATTTATTTGAGAGAGAGAAACAGCATGAGGAGGGTGAGGGGCAGAGGAAGAAACAGACTCCCCACTGAGTAGGCTCCATCCTGGGACTCCAGGATCATGACCTGAGCCAAAGGCAGACGTTTAACCAGTTGAGCCATCCAGGCACCCCTGTTTTGCTTCTTAAATTCCACATATAAGTAAGATCATATGATAATTGTCTTTCTCTGATTGACTTATTTCACTTAGCATAATACCCTCTAGTTCCACCCACATCATTGCAAATGGCAAGATTCCATTTTTTGATGGCTGAGCACTATTCCATTGTATATATATACCATATCTTCTTTATCCGTTTATCTGCTGAAGGACATATGGGCTCTTTCCATAGTTTGTCTATTGTGGACATCGCTGCTATAAAGACCGGGATGCAAGTGCCCCTTCGGATCATTATATTTGTATCTTTGGGGTAAATACCTAGCAGTGCAATTGCTGGGTCATAGGACAGCACACACCTTGATTCCTGACCCACAGAAACTGAGATAACAAATATTTATTGCTTTAAGCCACCAAATTTTGAGGTAATTTGTTATACAGCAATAGATAAGTAACCTAGCAATTTCACCTCTCATCATAGCTTAGAAAAATTCTCACATACGTATCTTTATTAGAGAAAAAAAAACAAAAACAAATGCTCATCAAAAGGGCCCCTGGATGGCTCAGTGGGTTAAAGCCTCTGCCTTCGGCTCAGGTCATGATCTCAGGGTCCTGGGATTGAGACCCACATCAGGCTCCCAGCTCGGCGGGGAGCCTGCTTCCTCCTCTCTCTCTGCCTGCCTCTCAGCCTACTTGTGATCTCGCTCTCTGTCAAATAAATAAATAAAATCTTTAAAAAAAATGCTCATCAAAAGAAAATTAATACAATTTACTATAGTCTTAAGATTTATTGCTACGTAGCATTCAAAAATGGATGAACTAGATCTATTTAAACATTCAATCTCAACATAATGCTGAGAAAAAAATGTAGAATTACCTCTAAAATATGCCACTTACATAAATATTCTTTTTAAGTTTTTATTATTTTAAGTAATCTCTACACCAAACGTGGGGCATGAACTCCCAAACCCAAGATCGAGAGTTGAATGCCCTACTGACTGAGCCAGCCAGCCCCATTTATATAAAATTTTTATTTATTTTTTATTTTTAAATATTTTAAAGTAATCTCTATGCCCAACATGGGGCTCGACTGGAGACCAAGAATCACATGCTGTATGCCCTATTGAGTGAGCCAGCCAGGCATTCCCATTTATGTAAAATTTCCAAAACACATAAAGCACTACTATATATTAGTTGTGGATACATTTTATACATATACAAAATTATAAACAATGGACTACACTTCTATTTAAATACATTAATTAAACAAACAATTTACCTCCACACCCTTCTAATTTAATTCTCCACCAAAAATAAGAGTAAAGGAATACAAAAGGTAAAAACCCACAAGGACAAAGAAACTGAAAACAGGGGTAGCATTTATATAAAATTTTAGAAGCTGGAAAGCAGATAAATGTGTGGTAATTGATTAACAAACCAGAGAAAGAACCAGAGGGTAAATGTTGGCAAACAAAAGCACACATACTCCTACTACAGAACCCAGGAAAGGCTCAGAAATTGGAACCCTTTGCATGAGGGAATGTGGGGTGGAACTTAAAAACGGAAAAGCAATCTTAAAATGCGTTTAAGAAGCAGTTAAATGCTTCAAATTCTCTCTTCCAACCCAGTAAAGCCAGGAAAATGTCCCTTCCCTATATCTGAAGACTTTAGGCTTACTTTCTGAAGTATGAGCCAGAGAGGGGGTGATAGTGGGACACACCAGGCATAGCTAACTTGGGTGAGATGCTTTAATAAAACTAGGGAAATCTTTAATTCAATATAAAGTTCAATCTTAAAAAAAATGAGGAAATTAAGTGAAAGTCTATATACTAAATGGGGAAATGCCCGTCCCTCTTCTCCCTCTCAGCACCAAACCACGTGTAGTCATACTCCAAGCTCCCCAGCAAGAAACTGGAGGACTTCCATCTCGGGAAAATTGACAGGCCTCAAAGAATACCTATAAATACATACAGCTGATGGTACTCAAATGGGGATGGGGGAAGGGGAGCTTGAAGGAGAAAGACAATCCAGGGAATATAAGAAAACTTAAAAATCTAAAACATAGGGACACCCGGGTGGCTCGGGTTGTGATCCCAGAGTCCTGGGACCGAGTCCCGCATTGGGTTCCCTGCTCAGCAGAAAGCCTGTTTCTCCCTCTCCTTCTGCCTGCTGCTCTGCCTGCCACTCTGCCTACTTGTGCTCTCTCTCTGTCAAATAAATAAATAAAACATTTTTTTAAAAAATCTAAAATGTATTTCTCAGAGAGGCAAGATTTTGCATCTTTAAACCAAGAAGTAATACAAAGTTCAATGAAAGATTTGAAAGACAAATTTAAGGAAATCTCCCAAAATGTAAATATAAAGACAGAGAAACAGAAAAGATGATGGATTAAAAAACAGAATCAATTCAGGCTTTCCAGAAAAAGAGAAGAGGAAAGTATTGAAGAAAAAGTACGAAAAATATCCCAGATTTTAAGATCATAAGTTTTCAGTTTTAAAAGAATCACAAAGTCCCTAGCATAATGAATTTAAAAATCCTCACTATGGCACAAATAATTCTAAACTGTAGAATACTAGGAATAAAGAGAAACAATGTAAATGTACGTAATGCCACAGAAGTATACACTTAAATTGGTTAAAATGGTAACCTTTACACTATGTATATTTAACCCAAAAAAGTGTTTTTTTAAAAAAATAAAATAAAAATAAAAAGGGCGCCTGGGTGGCTCAGTGGGTTAAAGCCTCTGCTTTCGGCTCAGGTCATGATCTCAGCATCCTCTGCCTCTCTGCCTACTTGTAATCTCTCTCTCTGTGTCAAATAAATAAATAAAATCTTTTTAAAAATAAATAAATAAAAAATTAAAAAAGAATGATGGAGGGCACCTGGGTGGCTCAGTGGGTTAAAGCCTCTGCCTTCGGCTCAGGTCATGATCTCAGGGTCCTGGGATCGAGGCCTGCATTGGGCTCCCTGCTCAGCAGGGAGCCTGCTTCAGGTCATGATCTCAGGGTCCTGGGATCGAGGCCTGCATTGGGCTCCCTGCTCAGCAGGGAGCCTGCTTCCTCCTCTCTTTCTGCCTGCCTCTCTGCCTCCTTGTGATCTCACTCTCTGTCAAGTAAATAAATAAAAATATATATATATTTTTAAAAATAATAATAATAAAAATAAAAATAAAAAAAATAAAAAAGAATGCTGGAGGGCGCCTGGGGGGCTCAGTGGGTTAAAGCCTCTGTCTTCGGCTCAGGTCATGATCTCAGGGTCCTGGGATCAAAGCCCGCATCAGGCTCTCTGCTCAGCAGGGAGCCTGCTTCCTCCTCTCTCTGCCTGCCTCTCTGCCTACTTGTGATTTCTCTCTCTGTCAAATAAATAAATAAAATCTTAAAAAAAAAAAGAAAGAATGATGGAGCAGGGTATCTGGGTGGCTCAGTTGGTTACATACCCGACTCTTGCTCTCTGCTCTGGTCTTGATCTCAGAATCATGAGTTCCAGCCCCACACACTGGGCATGAAGCCTACTTAAAAAAAAAAAAAAGAAAAAGAATAATAATAATGGAGCACTTCAGTGGTCAGATCCCAATTCCATCATAAGAATTAGTGCATTAAAAAAAAAAAAGAATTAGTGCATATAGAGGGGCACCTGGGTGGCTCAGTCAGTTAAGTCTGCTTTCAGCTCAGGTCATGATCATAGGGTCCTGAGATCAAGTCCCATCCTGGGCTCCCTGCTCAGCAGGGCCTCTGTGCGCTCACTCTCTCTCTCTCTCTCAAATAAATGAATGAACAAATCTTAAAAAAAAAAAAAAAGAATTAGTGCATATAAAAACACTACATTTTTCTATAGAATTCTGAAGTAAATGTATACATTGCAAATGCCCAGTCTGTTTTACCATAAATTATATATTTTCATTTATTTCTTTAAAAACTACCATTTGTTTTTGTAAAAATAAAATAAAAAGAATATTAGACTTTTCATAGGAAACACGGGAAGAAAATAGCAATACCTTTAAAATAATGAGGAAATGGGCGCCTGGGTGGCTCAGTGGGTTAAAGCCTCTGCCTTCAGCTCAGGTCATGATCTCAGGGTCCTGGGATCGAGGCCTGCATCAGGCTCCCTGCTCAGCGGAGAGCCTGCTTCCTCCTCTCTCTCTGCCTGACTCTTTGCCTACTTGTGATGTCTCTCTCTCTCTGTGTCAAATAAATAAATAAAATCTTTAAAAAAAAATAATGAGGAAATTATTTCCAACAGAAAATTCTATTAAATAGAGTATTATTTAATATCAAGGGTAGAATAAAAACATTTTCATATATGCGAGATTTCAAAAAATTTAATTCCTATAAATGTTAACTCTTAGAGAGCTTCTGGAGAACCAAGAAAGAAAATGACATGTAATTCAGGAAACAGAATTCCCAGGATGACAGTAAAAGGAAATCCCAGGGTGAGATCTGTAGAGCAGGTCTACCTATCAACCAACCCAGGCCACAGCAGAACATAGAAGAATATATAGAATATACAAAGTAGGGGCGCCTAGGATGCTCAGTTGTTAACCCTCGGCTGAGGTCGTGATCCCAGGTTCCTGGGGTCGAGCCCACCATCGGGCTCCCTGCTCAGCCGGAAGCCTGCTTCTCCCTCTCCCACTCCCCGTGCTGGTGTTCCCTCTCTCGCTGTGTCTCTCTCTGTCAAATAAATAAATAAAATCTTAAATATATATATATATATATATACATATATATGTATATATATATATGTGTGTGTGTATATATATATATGTGTGTGTGTGTATATATATATATAGTAGATCTCTAAGGTTTAAAAAAATTATAAATTATCTATTGGACTTGAATGAATGGGACAGAGCTTTATGGTTCTCGCTGAGACTCTGTAAATGATTTAGTAAGCTGAACTTTAAAAGCTGAGCAAATAAAAAAAGCAAGGTAATTAATTATGCCTAAGGAAAATTAAAAGTTGTATAAGAAAATAATTATAAGCACCTGGGTGACTCAGTCGTTAAGCGTCTGCCTTCAGCTCAGGTCATGATCACAGGGTCCCGGCATCGAGCCCCACATCAGGATCCCTGCTCAGCCTGCTTCTCTCTCTCCCACTCCCCCTGCCTGTGTTCCCTCTCTCTCTGTGTCTCTCTCTGTCAAGTAAATAAAATCTTTAAAAATAATAATTATAATCATTATACATTATATAGCTCAGGTTCGATACTAGTGTAAAATAAAAAATAATGATTTAGCCCCCCCAAATTACATAACCATATTGAGAATATAAAGGAATAGACATACATACATTTAAAAGAACTAAAGGCTCAACTTCTATGGCACTGTATATAGGTTTAATATTTTTTAAAAGCAAGTGTTATGACTATGCTATTAGAAATATTTAAGATCCGGGTGCCTGGATGGCTTGGTCGGTTAAGCATCTGCCTTCAGCTTGAGTCGTGATCTCAGGGTCCTCAGATCCAGCCCTGCGTCAGACTCCCTGCTCACTGGGCAGTCTGCTTCTCTTTCTCCCTCTCCCCCCATAACTTGTGGGCAATCTTTCTCTCAAATAAATAAATAAAATCTTAAAAAAAAGAAATAGAAATATTTAAGATGTATGACTATGGTTTCCTCTAGGGGTGGGATAACTGTTATTTTTCCTTCTAAGCATATAATACTACTTGAATTTTTGAAACTATGGATATGTGTTACCTTGATAAAAATAAGACAGAGTTCCTTGTAGAAAGGAGGAAAGGGGCTTTGGCTTTATTTCAATTTTTTATTTCTAAAAGAACGGCTAAGAGCAGTTAATTCTGGATGGTGGGATTATGGGTATTTTATTATAATTGCAGTTTTAAAACTTAACACTACCTTCCACAAGTCCCAAAAGTTTCCTATATAAATGGCTTTCAGACCATTTACAGTTCTGCTCGCCTTCCTTGGAGCGCTCTCAACTTTGTCAGTATCCACTTAAACAAACATGCAAAATTTGTTTCCAACCTAGTACAAAAATATATTGGAATCAATACTTTTGTGACCTGGATAAACTAATAATATAGCCAAAGGTGGTTTTAGCAGCACGTTACATAGCTAGTTCATGCTACATTTGTGATTAACCAAATTTCCAGATAATTTTTTACACTAACTACTACACCCAGCTCTTCCTTATCCTGTTCTTGTACATTTGAGGTTCTGAATTTAAACAAAGGAATTATCTCTGTTAAATTTAATTTCAGATTGGGCTACAATTTCATTCTATGGCTATAATTGTTAAGGCTTTATTCATCATCTGTCATATTAACTACTCTTACAGCTTTGCAATACTTACATAATTAACATGTTGTTTTGTTTTTTTAATTTTTACTCTACCCAAGGTCTAAAGATAATCCACCAGAGATTTTCCTGATGAAGCCAACAATAGGTCCAACTATTCAGTCTTCTACACATTCACTTAATTTATCAACCAAACCATATTTTACTATATATCAGTCACAAATGCATCATTAAACACTGTGAAAGTGTGGGATTATGACTATAACTAGAACAATTCCCTGACTTACTACCTCATACTTCTAAATAGAAGTAACAGAATTCAAGAATAGAAATACAAACAATTTTTGCTAAATCACCTCATACCAACTCCTTTTGTTTGATAACTCATAACATCTGTTTAATCATTTATAATTTTTCCAGGATTTAACATCCATTTTACAGTTTTCCAACTACTTTCCTCTTTCGGATATCAGAACATTTTCTCTCTTTGGTTTTTATGATTTCTTAAAGATTAACAACAGTGGCTCTGAGATCATCAGTTAATTTAGCACTGTCAAATTCATTTGAGCAGTAAGATTAAAATTCATTTTAAAATGTTCACTCTTGGGCGCCTGGGTGGCTCAGTGGGTTAAAGCCTCTGCCTTCAGCTCAGGTCATGATCTCAGGATCCTGGGATAGAGGTCCAGCATCAGGCTCCCTGCTGAGCTCCCTGCTTCCTCCTCTCTCTCCTCCTGTCTCTCTGCCTACTTGTGATCTCTCTCTCTCTCTCTGTGTCAAATAAATAAATAAATAAATAAATAAATAAATAAATTTTTTTAAATAAATAAATAAAATGTTCACTCTTAACATCCTGGGCTAGAGTTTCTGGTTTACAATTTTTTTTATAGATTTTATTTATTTATTTGAGAGAGAGAGACCATGAGTGGGGGAGGAGGGGCAGAAGGAGAGGGAGAAACAGGCTCCCCACTGAGCAGGGAGCCCAATGCAGAGCTCCATCCCAAGACTCTAGGTTCATGACCTGAGCCAAAAGCAGACGCTTAACTGACTGAGCCACCCAGGCACCCCTCTGGTTTAAAATTTGCTTTCTATTTTCTAGTTTGAAAACTATCACCCTGGGGTGCCTGGGTGGCTGTCGTTAAGTGTCTGTCTTCATCTCAGGTCGTGATCCTAGGATCCTGGGATCCAGTCCTGTATCAGGCTCTCTGCTCAGGGGGAAGCCTGCTTCTCTCTCTCCCACTCCCCCTGCTTGTGTTCCTGCTCTCACATTCTGTCAAATAAATAAACAAAATCTTAAAAAAAAAAAATTCTTGTTGCTAATAATAATCTATTTAGAACTTATTTCTTTTTTTTTTAAAGATTTTATTTATTTATTTGACACAGAGAGAGAGAGATTACAAGTAGGCAGAAAGGCAGGCAGAGAGACAGGGAGAGGAGGAAGCAGGCTCCCTGCTGAGCAGAGAGCCCGATGCGGGCCTCTATCCCAGGATGCTGAGATCATGACCTGAGCCGAAAGCAGAGGCTTTAGCCCACTGGGCCACCCAGGCGCCCTATAGAACTTATTTCTTAAAAGAACTTTACAGTTTCTCAAAATCTAATAAATAGATAGAAATTAATATACCATTATCCCATCTTACACATAAGGAAACTGAAGCACAGAAAAATTAAAATTATTTGCCCAAGGTCACAGAGCTACAGTGAAACGAAATCTTCTATCCCAGTCCAGTTTCATTAAGGCTATGTGGATTTCTAATACAAAACTTACTTAAGATTGCACATAAAATTTCTTTCTGAAGGGGTGCCTAGGTGGCTCAGTTGGTTAAGCAGCTGCCTTTGGCTCATGTCACGATCCTAGGATCCTGGGATGGAGCCCCAGGTCAACCTCCCTGCTCAGCTGGGAGCCTGCTTCACCCTCTCTCTCTGCCCCTCCCCCTGCTTGTGTGCACTCGCTCTCTCTCTCAAATAAAATGGTTTTTAAAAATTCTCTTGCTTAAAAACTGATGTTTTGATTTGTGGCTGAAAGGGGTTAAAGAAGGGACGTACAAAGGAAGTGGGTGTTGCTATAAAAGGGCAATGTAATGGATACTATGGTGATGAAAATATTTTATACCTTCACTGTATCAATGTCAATATCCTGGTTGTGATATTATACTACAGTTTTGCCAGGTGTTACCATTCAGGAAACCGGGTAAAGAGTATATCAGATCTCTCCTAACTCTACATGAATCTAGAATTATCTCAAAATAAAAAGTCTAATAAAAAATATTAATAGATATTTCTTTTTTTAAACCAATTTCATTTTTAAAAGATTTTATTTATTTATTTAGAGCGTGCATGTGTATATGACAGGGGCAGGTGGGCTGCACAGATGGGAGAAGGGGGAGAAGGAGAGAAAGAGAATCTCAAGCAGACTCCCTGCTGAGCAGGGAGCCCTACACCAGGCTCAATTCCACGACCCCAAGACCATGACCCAAGCCAAAACCAAGAGTCAGATGCACAACCAACTGAGCCACCCACAAGCCCCTTAATCAATTTCATTTTAAAGAGCCTTACTTAAAGTAGATAGTTTAGGTAAATTAAAACAAAATAAAATAGAATCATGCATACAGCTCTGAAAGCCAGCACAGTAGACTTCAAAAGTAAGGTAAGTCCCATCAACTGAAGCTCAAAAAAGCCATAAAGAAAAAAATTTCCATCTCTGGAAATTAAAAAGGAGACCCCAGAACTCCTATTTCCTAAAGCAACAAAATCAAACAAGACAGTATGCAAAAATTATTAAGTCACCTCAAAAAGAATCATTAAAGTTAGAACCACCAAAGCTTTCCTTGACCCACCACTTTACTGCAATCCTCAACTTAGACAAAGACTGTCAATGTGTGTCACCTTCAACCTGATATTCACAGCCACATGCTTCAAAACAGTCCCAAAACTGCTTCTATTTTTTTGCTACTCACAAACTGCCTGAAGCTTCAACCATTTCCTGCTTCTCCCAGCTGCAGGACTTGCAATTAGGAAAACATTCACTCAGCGTCTAGAGCAGGTCTGGTTAGAGCGATGAGCTCATCCCTTCAGATGCGCACCTGATCCTCAGGAAGCTGCTCCTCCTCCAGCAAACAGGTCTTTGTATGTTTAAAGTGACACCCACAACCTGTGCAACCACTTGGCCAGAACTAGAACAAGCCCTCCCCTGGGGTGCCTGGGTGGCTCAGTCATTAAGTGTCTGCCTTCAGCTCAGGTTATGATCCCAGGGTCGTGGGATCGAGCCTGAGTAGTGGGGAGCCTGCTTCTCCCTCTCCCACTCCCCCTCTGCTTGTGTTCCCTCTCTCGCTGTGTCTCTCTCTGTCAAATAAATAAATAAAAATCTTTGGAAAAACAAAAAACAAAAAAAGTCCTTCCCTATACATGCCTGGTGCCATGGAATCATTTCCTGCTCTAGCCACTTCACACAACCACAAAGTTCAGACAGCAGTTATGGCCTCACTAGAGAAGGATTACATTTTCAGCTGCAGTGGAGGTCAGGGTCAGGTCCTTCACAGCTACTCAGTGAACATTGAGCTCTTTGTTTCAACAGCTCCCTACCCAGAGTCAAACCTTACCAGAATCACCCCTTTTTCCAGAATATACACCTCGTTTTCCTGTACCAGGAACTGTAATGCTTATACATCTCTTACTATTTGTTCTGTCCACAAGTCTCAATTAACCAAGGCAGCTAAAGGTACTATATGCAGTTAGAAATAAATCCTGAAAACTCAAGTTTGCTACTCAGTTTCACTACTTCTAAGAAAAGATCTACTCTGCCACAGCTGTCTATTTATTGGTAAAGGACATAACAATCCTAATCCAAAAGATATGTAAACATCATTTCAAAATAATATATTGATACTAAATACTTCAATCAGAAGTACCTGGGTACCAAGTAGTCATTCAACAAATATTTCTCTGCACCTTTATGTACAACCATCTCTGATAGGGAGCTGAACTGGGCTTTCAACTTAAAAAAAAAATTTTTTTAAAGATTTTATTTATTTATTTATTTGACAGAGAGAGATTACAAGTAGGCAGAGAGGCAGGCAGAGAGAGAGGAGGAAGCAGGCTCCTTGCCGAGCAGGGAGCCCGATGCGGGCCTTGATCCCAGGACCCTGAGATCATGACCTGAGCTGAAAGCAGAGGCTTTAACCCACTGAGCCACCCAGGCGCCCCTCAACTTAAAAAAATTTAAGAAATATCCCATCCCACCTAGCCTTTCACAGAACCTCTGCAGTATTTTTACTTCTGCCAAGATAAGCTTCTAATACACTAACAAGCTAAGGAGTACAAACTAGTCAGAGAGATACCAAATTCATGAGTGGTCAGCTTTGAGAGATGACAGGGGACTTGTAATCAAGAAGGGGAAACTTTTGTTCTATAAAAGCCCAGGTGAAAGGATGAAAAAAAAAAGCTACAGACTATAAGAAAATATTCATAAACCACATATTTAACAAAGAACTAGTACCTAGGCTATATAAAGATTTCTCAAAACTCAACAGTAAAATATCACACAAGCCAATTAGAAAATGGGCATAAGATATAAAGAGATTAGACAACAAAGAGGATATACAAATGGCAAATAAGCAAAGAGATTAGACAACAAAGAGGATATACAAATGGCAAATAAGCAATTGAAAAGATGTTCAACATTATCAGCCATCAGGGAAATGCAAATCAAAACCACAATGCAGTATCACAGCACATGTATCAGAATGGCTAAATAAAAAGTAGTGACACCACCAAATGCTGGTGAAGGTGCAAAGAAACTGGTTCATTAATATACTGCTGATGGGAATGGAAATTTTACTTTAGTGCTAGTCTGGAAAATAGTTTGGCGATTTCTTTAAAAACTAAACATGCAACCACCGTACAACCCAGCAACTACACTCCTGGACATGTATCCCAGAGAAATGAAAACGTATATTCACATAAAACTTTACACAAATATTTGTAGCAGCTTTACTTGTTTTTGCTATTGTCATTTTCATAGCTGATTTGTAATAGCTCCAAACTAGAATCAGCCCAGATGTCCTTTAACATCTGGTGAATGTTTAAACAAATGATGGTACATAGATATCCATATCATGGAATAGTACTTGGCAATAAAAAGGAACAAAACACTGATACATGCAACAGCTTGAGTGAATCTCCAGGAAATTATGCTGAGTGAAAAAAAGGCAACCCCAAAAGTTTACAGGCTGTATGAGTCCATTTACACAACATGTTTGAAGTGAGAGAATTTTAGAAAGGGAAGACAGATTAGTGGTTGCCGGGAATGGGGTTGCCTATGGAGCAACACTAGAGATCTTTGTGGTTTTAAAGCTGTTCAGTATGTTGATTATAGTAATGGATACATGAACCTACATGTGTAAAAAAAATTATACAGAACACACACAGGGCGCCTGGGTGGCTCAGTGGGTTAAAGCCTCTGCTTTCGGCTCAGGTCATGATCTCAGCGTCCTGGGATCGAGGCCCACGTCAGGCTCTCTGCTCAGCAGGGAGCCTGCTTCCTCCTCTCCCTGTCTCTCTGCCTGCCTCTCTGCCTACTTGTGGTTTCTCTCTCTGTGTCAAATAAATAAATAAAATCTTTAAAAAAAAAAAAAACACACACACACAAATACCCCCCCACACACAATGAATAAAAAAGTAAAGCTACAGAAATCTGAATTAGATCAGTGGTATGTATCAGTATCAATACCCTGGTTGTAATATTATACTGTACTTTTGCAAAACGTTAGTGTTTGGGGAAACTGGGCAAAATGTACAGAGGTCTCTCTGTATTATTCCTTGCACCTGCAAGTCAATCTACAATTATCTCTATAAAAATTTCAATTAAAAAAATATGTGAGTAGGGGCACTTGGCTGGCTCAATCAATAGAGCATGTGACTCTTGATCTTGGGGTCATGAGTTTCAGCCCATGTTGGATGTAGAAATTACTTTAAAAAAAATAAAATCTAAAAAAATAATGTAGGTGTAAGTAACTTGCCTATGATTATACAGAAACTGAACTGACATTCAAATTTGACACTTAGCTCTGCATCTTCACCCAAGAAAATAACAACAAATAACTTTAGGTAAATTACTTCCAAGAAAACTAACAAAGAAAACAATTACTAACACTAGGAAAAATAATATTTATGTAAGAAAGGAAATGTATTACCATATGGCTTAGCTGTGAAATCTATCAAGTCATAATGGAAACAATGAATAGTGATGTATTAGTTTTCTATTACTGTGGTAAAAACAACACAAACTTTTTATCTTGAACTTCGGTAGGTTAGAAATCCAGGGGAACCTGGGGGGTTCAGTCGTGATCCCAGGGTCCTAGGATGGAGTCCTGCATCGAGCTCCTTGCTTAGTGGGGAGTCTGCTTCTACCTCTCCCTCTACCCCTCCCCCTGCCCATACTCATTCTCTCACGCTTCTCTGTCAAATAAATAAATAAAATATTAAAAATAAAATCCAATATGCTTTCTTGGACTAAAATCATAGTGGTCCTAAGGTTATGCTCCCTTCTGGAGGTACTCAGGAAGAAACTTTTTCCTTGCCTTTTCTAGCTTCTACAGGATACTTGCATGCCTCTGCTCATGGTTCTTTTTCCTCCATCTTCAAACCAGGAACAGACACTGAGTCCTTCTCATATAGCAGCTTTTCTGCCTCCCTCATCTACTTATAACAATCCTTTTAATTACAATGAACCCACCTCCATAATCCAGGGTCATCTCCCTATTTTAAAATCAGCTGATTAGCAACCTTAATTCCATACACAACCTTAATTCTCTTTTGCCACGTAAGGGAACATACAGGTCCTGATTATTAGAATGAAATATGGGGGAAGGGAGTAATTATTCTGCTTACCACAATTGATTTAATAAAAAACTATATTACACGTACATTGGGAGAGAAAATGTATATGTATGGATGCAGGGCAGGGGTAGGTATAATAGAAAATAACAGCTTAGCAGTTCAAGCATATCATTTAGTAATATATATGAAGGGGGGGTGCCTGGGTGCCTCAGTCAGTTAAGTATCTGCCTTCAGGTTGGGTCGTGATCCCAGGGTCCTGGGATTGAGTTCCACGTGGGGCTCCCTGCTCAGCAGGGAGTCTGCTTCTCCCTCTATTTGCTCCCCCCCGCCCCGGTTTGTGTACACGCGCACACGCACTCTCTCATATAATCTTAAAAAAAAAAAAAGAAAAGAAATATATATGAAGGTGGGGTGCCTGGGTGGCTCAGTGGGTTAAGCCTCTGCCTTCAGCCCAGGTCATGATCTCAGGGTCCTGGGATCAAGCCCCACATAGGGCTCTCTCCAGAGGGGAGCCTGCTTCCTCCTCTCCCTCTGCCTGCCTCTCTGCCTACTTGTGAGCTCTCTCTCTCTCTGTCAAATAAATAAATAAAATCTTTAAAAAAGAAATATATATGAAGGTAAATAACCAAAAAAAAAAAAAAAGGCCAACATTTAAAGCACTAAAGAGCAAGAATCAGGGGTAAGTAGGTAAAGAGCAAGAATCGGGGGTAGGTAAGGAAGAGTAGGACAGAAGAAAGATATTTTTCCTTATAAGCCTTAAAGTAATATTTCACTTTAAATAATGCACATGCATTATTTATGACTTGATTATTATTACTATGACTTGATTTTATTTTTTAATGGCTTCCAATTTGCATGCCTTTATCTTAGAGGTTGGCACAGACAAACCAGTTGCATAATACTGGTAATACCCTTGGGCACTTTGAGAAAATTGTAGGAAAAAGAACAATTTGAACCAATAACTGTGGAATTTGTCCTGACTAGGGACACTTATGTCTTTCAACACTCTGAGCCAAGAAACCTAGTTAGAAAACTCCTAACCAATTTCCTGGAAAATATCTGTGACCTGAAGAGGAAGACTGCTTTCTAATACTTGGGAACTAGTGTCTGAAAAGATTAGTACCACAGGCTCAAAGACTGGTCTACCTTGATCAATGCCACCAAAACAGATTTTGTTCAGTCTATCAGTTCTGGGTGAGAAATGGCATGGGCAGGCAAAGTCAAGATAAGAGGAAAGACATTGACTTGTTTAGGGTATAGAAAGTAGGTTAGAGGGACACCTGGGTGGCTCAGTCAGTTAAGCAGCTGCCTTCGGTTCAGGTCATGATCTCAGGGTCCTGGGATCAAGCCCCCCATCAGGCTTCCTGCTCAGCGGGAAGCCTGCTTACTCCTCTCTCTCCGCCTGCCTCTCTGCCTACTTGTGATCTGATCTCTCTCTCTGTGTCAATAAATAAATAAAATCTTAAAAAAAAAAAAAAAGGCTCCCAGGTGGAAAATTTAAGTAGGCACTCCTCAGGGTCAACCAAGTGACGATGCACTTACACAACCCTGAGTGCCTCTTTAAATATTCTACTTGCACAACACTTGGTATCCTTGTTTTGTGGGACAAGGACCTCACTTGCCTCACCCTTAAAACCCAAAAAGTGGAAACAATCCAAATGTCTATCAACTAATAAATAAATAAAATGTGTTATATCCATACAATAGAATAAAGAATATTTTTTGGTCATAAAAAGGAATAAAATACTGATATATGCCACAACATGGATGAACCTTGAAAATATGCTGAGTTGAAGAAGCTAGTTACAGAAAACACCACAAAATGATATTTTATGATTCATTTGTATGTAATGTTCAGAATGGGTAAAACTATAGAGACAAGAAATTAGTAGTTGCCAAGGGCTAGAGTTCGGGGTAGAAATGGAGAGTGATTGCTAGTGGATATGTGGTTTCTTTTTAGGATGATAAAAATGTAATGCAATTGGGATGCCTAGGTGGCTCAGTCAGTTAAGTGTCTGCTTTCAGCTCAGGTCATGATCCCAGGGTCCTAGGATCAAGCCCCACATTGGGCTCCCTGCTCAGCAGGAGCCAGCTTCTCCCTCTCCCCCTGCTTGTGCTATCTCTCTGTCAAATAAATAAATAAAATCTTTTAAAAAAAATGTAATGAAATTGATTGCTGTGACAGCTGTGCAACTCAATAAATACAATAAAAACTTTTATTTTTTTAAGATTTTATTTATTTATTTGACACAGAGAGAGAGATTACAAGTAGGCAGAGAGGCAGGCAGAGAGAGAGGAGGAAGCA
>LNAC01000047.1:1735529-1802205 GCA_002007465.1 Ailurus styani | reverse complement strand
TGTGATCTCTCTCCCTCTGTGAAATAAATAAATAAAATCTTAAAAAAAAAAAAAAATAAAAAAAAATAAACAGGTGAATTACATAGTATGTGACTATCTCAATAAAACTGTTATTTTTTAAAAAGGTATTTAGTAACTATTGAAAAAAGAAATAAAGAAGATGAAAGTCACCATGAAATAAGAATTCCAAATTGACTTTTAAAAGGGAGCTATTGGGGTGCCTGGGTGGCTCAATCGTTAAGCATCTGCCTTTGGCTCAGGTCATGATCCCAGGGTCCCGGGATCGAGCCGGGCATCGGGCTCCCTGCTCAGCAGGAAGCCTGCTTCTCCCTTTCCCACTCCCCCTGCTTGTGTTCCCTCTCTCGCTTATCTCTCTCTGTCAAATAAATAAATAAAATATTTTAAAAAAAATAAAAGGGAGCTATTATTTTTTTCTTAAGTTTTTAGAGTACACACAGGAAAGACAGCTATAAATCAGACTTCTATACTCTGCCCAGTTAAAATTATGGCCAGAATTTTATTCATATAGATATACTCAAAATAACTTGCAATGTGGAAATTTGTGGTTTAAATATTGGCCAAAACATGAATAGTGTAAATGTGTTTCCTCAATATCAGTAAATACTCTAAAACTCAGAGGCCGGGCACCTGGGTGGCTCAGTGGGTTAAAGCCTCTGCCTTCGGCTCACGTCATGATCTCAGGGTTCTGGGATCGAGGCCCGCATCAGGCTCCCTGCTCGGCGGGGAGCCTGCCTCCTCCTCTCTCTCTGCCTGCCTCTCAGGCTACTTGTGATCTCTCTCTCTGTCAAATAAATAAATAAAATCTTTAAAAATAAATAAATAAAACTCAGAGGTATCTCAAACTTACCTTTTTAATTACAAAGTTTCCTACTACAGTTCTGTGAAATAAGTAGAAGTTTCCTTAGAACTGAAAGGCCCCAAGACTAAAATGATACTGCCTCTCTCTGGGGTTCCCCAACATTGAAGGAACAAGTGATGGGAATTTCCAGTTCTCACAAACACCTTTCTGGTCTTCAATTGACCATGAGCAAAGATAAATAAAGGCTGAAAGAAATGGCACCATACAGCTTTGAGTAGGGTCAACATTCAGGACACAATAATACACCATGAAAGGAAGTGGATCTGCACAGAGAAACAACAGCTGAGCCCCGGTCAGAAATGAGATAATGACACACAAATAAAGAGAAAGTTCTGCTTCTATAGATAATGGGATTTTTCTACAAACCTAAGAAACTACTGTATTGTCTAAAAGATATCTATTCAGAAATTTCTTCTTAGGAGAAAGAAAAATTTTTTCTTCTAGGAATTTCAAGTAAGTCATTGAATGCCTGCTGGCTTTATATTAAAAATCTACCTTTCTGGGTGCCTGGGTGGCTCAGTGGGTTAAAGCCTCTGCCTTCGGCTCAGGTCATGATCTCAGGGTCCTGGGATCAAGGCCCGCAGTGGGCTCCCTGCTCAGCAGGGAGCCTGCTTCCTCCTCTCTCTCTCTGCCTGCCTCTCTGCCTACTTGTAATCTCTCTCTGTCAAATAAATAAATAAAATCTTTTAAAAAAAATCTACCTTTCATGTCACAGAAAAAAATGAACCTATACACAGGTCAAAATAAGACCAACAAAAATTTATTCCACAGGAGTCCAATATAGTCTTATCCTCAGCTTCTGTTTTCATTTAAAAACTCAAATGCTATTTGAAAATGTGCTTGTAGAACATGTTGCTTGCTTTCAACATGGTACAAGAAGGTACTGCTAAGAGAAAGCATTTAGGGAGCACCTGGCTGGATCGGTTGGCAGAGCATCTAACTGTTGATCTTAGGGTCAGGAGCTCAAGCCCCATACTGGGGATGGAGCTTACTTTAAAAAAAAAAAAATGTTAGGCACCTGGGTGGTTCAGTCAGTTAAGCGCCTGCCTTCGGCTTGGGTCATGGTCCCAGGGCCCTGGGATCGAGCCCCGCTTCTCCCTCTCGGACTCCCCCTGCTTGTGTTCCCTCTCTCGCTGTCTCTCTGTCAAATAAATAAATAAAGTCTTTAAAAATAAATAAAAATTAAAATTAAAAAAGTGTTTAAATACTGAAACATGGATTACAGAAAAGTTCATTCATTCCACACCAACAATAGGGCTATTAGCTTTTTTCTCAAAAGCCACTTGTCTATAAAAAATATTTATATAGCCAAACTGAAAGAAATACGAAAAACTCTGAAAGAGCAACAGAAGATTAAAAACGTTTTTGTATATACTACAATCATATAAATATTTATGTGTGTCTGATATAAATGAGAATGAGAGAGGTCACAAATTTATTATATGGCACTGTCTCTGAAACAAAAAATTTGGATAGCCATTTCTACAGATGTACTCCCTGGGAGAAAAATACTGAAAAGTGAACCTCAACGTGAATTCTACTTTCCCACTAATTCTCATTAAACATAAAAAATGTGTCCATATTTTTCATATCAATAAACCAACTTAAAATTTTAGTGAAGATATGATCAGGCTGGTGACTGGCTCAACATTAACCTGGACATTAAAATCCATTCTAAATATTTCTTCTGGGAACCAATACTGTTTTTCTAGCAACCAAATATTCCTTTTAGCACTTCCTATATTTTCCCAACCTCATACCCATACCATTCCAACTCATCCCAATGCTAAGCAATTTCTCTTATGTCTGGAAAATCCCTCAACACTCACAGCTCCTAGAATGTTATCCTTGTCAGCCTCTGCCTTCTCTTAACCTTTTAGTTGATGCCTTTCACTTGTAAGCACATCCAAACCTAAACAGAAAAAGCCCAGAAGTGGGCTTTCCCATTGTTTCAATTCATAGTTTTATTCACCAGACTTGGCTTAAAGAATTCTAACCCTCTCATAATTTTCTTATTGTAAAGATGACTTCAAAGCATTACAATATCCCATTCTAGCATTTACCTACCGATAGTCATAATGTTTCACATAAAAACAAACAGCAAACTAAAAAAAAACAAAAAACAAAAAAACTGTAAACTCTATGATAAAGGAGTAATAGTTTTCTGGTAAAGAGCTTTAAAACATGTCAAAATAAGAAAAAAAATGTGTATGCCAAAATGAAAACTGGCACAGACACCAGCTGGAATATATGACTACCTTAAAAATCCAAAAGAATCAAATGAAAAATCATTATATTAAATAAAAGCTTTCTATATTTAGAAAGGAAATCCAATTCAAGATCAACATAGAAGATCAATAGCTTTACTATATGTCAGCAATAACCAATTTTTTAAATGTCATAAGGTAAAAGGTCCCAATTGCCACAACTTTAAATAACTATAAAATACCTAAAAATTAGACATGTATAAGATCAATATGAAGAGAAATATAAACTTTCCTGAAGGATTTTTTTTAACTTGAATAAAGAGAATATCCTGTTTCTAAATGGGAAGGAAGTCTCAACATTGTAAAGATACAAATTCTCCCCATAAAGTAAATAATCTGTTTCAACTGAAATCCCAATTACAGTCCCAACAGAATTTTTGTTTGTAATGAAACCTGAGAGGTTAATTCTGAAAGAAAAGGTCTCCTCTTACATATACTCTAAGACAAAGAGGGGAAATGACCTTCAAACATACTGTAAATCAGCAATAATTAAAACTGGGTGGTACTGGTATACCTGGCTGGCTCAGTCACTGGAGCATGCAACTGTTGATCTCAGGATTGTGGATTCAAGCCCCATATTCATTGGATGTAGAGATTACTTTTAAAAAATCTTTAAAAAAAGATGGAACTATATGAATATAAAAATTTTAGTACATTAATAGACACTGTACATAATGCAAAACATTGGAGAAAATATGTGCTATATACGAATATAATACAGATTTGCATCCACATACATACAAAGAGTTCTTATTAAGCAACAGGTAAAAGGAAAGCCTTCAAAAAGGCAATGAATAGAATAAGAAATTTCACAGAAGGAAATAAATAGCCAATAAAGAAATTTAAAGATGCTCTAACTCACAAGTAGTCTGAAAACTGCAAATTAAAACAAACAATTTTTGACTACCATATTGGTAAAAATGTACAAGGTTGATAATACCAAGTGCTGACAAGTAGGTAAGGACATAGGTGCTTTCATAAATTGCTGGTGTGGTGCATAACAGTACACAGACTATCTGAAGGGCAGATTGGCAATATCTTTGAAAATATACATACATTTCAAGCAACAACTCTAGGCACTACTCTAGAGCTATTCTAGAACATTTACCCAAGACACAAGAATAAGAGATATTCATTTTAGTTGTAAATACAAAAATCTTGGATAACTTAAAAGTCCCTCAATAAAAGAATGGTTAAATAAATTATAGGAATTCAAAATGAAATATAATCGGCAGTTTAAAAGTGTGTATTGACAGGATGAGATCTCACAGGCACACAGTAAGTTAAAAAAAGAGCTGCAGAAAAAAATATATTATTGTTCATAAAAAGCTATAAATAGATACATAAATTTTAAATGGCATAGAAAAATCACTGGAAGAAAACCCACCAAACAGAATATTTTAGAAGGGAATTCTTTACTTCTTAGCCTCTACATAAATTTCTTTAATGTATTATTTTGTGTCTTTAAATATACAATTTCAATATTTATAAAAATTGGGGCATCTACTCGCTCAGTTGGTAAGAGCATACAACTTTTTTTTTCTTTTCTTTTTTTAAAGATTTTATTTATTTATTTGACAGAGAGAGATCACAAGTAGGCAGAGAGGCAGGCAAAGGAGGAGAGGGGGAAGCAGGCTCCCCACTGAGCAGAGAGCCTGATGCAGGGCTAGATGCCAGGACCCTGATATCGTGACCTGAGCCGAAGACAGAGGCTTAACCCACTTACCCACCCAGGCGCCCGAGAGCATACAACTCTTGATCTCGGGGTTGTAGGTTCAAACCCCATGTTGGCTATAGAGATTACTTAAAAATAAAATCTTTTAAAAAAAAGTTTTTAAGTGTTTTAAAGAAGACATAAACAGTGAAGTCAAGAGAGAAAAATAAATATGGAAAAAATGTTCAACTTCACAGGCAATCAGAGAAATGGAAATTTTAAAATGCAATATCACTTTTCACCTATCATGTAAACTGTTTTTACTTTGTTCAATGTCTATTTATTATTGCTGATGTAAGTGCTGGAAAATTAATACTTTTTCCCACTCCCATCCCTGGAGGAGTGTAAACGAATACAACTTTTCCAGAGAGTATGTGCATCAAAGTAGAAGAAAAGGTCTTCAGGCTCCCCTGTGGAGGTTGAGAGTTAAAGAATACTCTTAGACCATTATCCGCTTTACACATCCACAACTACCCTTTCAGTTTTCGACCTTTCTGGGATAGAAGTTCCATGCTCTACCCTCAAGGCTCTTTCTCTCATCTCACTCTCTTACTCTAAACCTTTCTTAGAAAAATGTCTCAATGCCTCAAAAATAAGTTACATGAAAAACATAGGCATCCAGCCCACTTAGTTAAAAGATGTTAGAAAACACAGAATTTCATTCACACCCACATGCTATTCCAGCCTATAAATGAAGGACTGCTGCAGAAAGTCAACTCAATGAAAAAAACTTTACCTGACTCGACTTCAAATCTGTGTGTCTTAAGGATATTATGTTTTACAGGGGCACCCAGGTGGCTCAGTCAGTTGAACATCTTGGTTTGGCTCAGGTCATGATCTCGGGGTCCTAGGATTGAGCCCCAAGTTGGGCTCCACGCTCAGTGGGGAGTCAGCTTGGGGATTCTCTCCCTCTGCCCTTCCCCCACTCACTCATGCACCCATTCACACCCGCTCCCTAAAATAAATAAATAAACAAACAAATAAATAAATCTATCTATCTTTAAGAATAGTATATATTACGACATAGTTGTATCCCTCCACTTTTTTAAAGGCACATCAACATTTGTTAAAATGGGCCAGTAATGCAGCTAGACACAAAAAAGTGAAACAGTAATATAACAAACCAAATGTAAGAAGCTTCTGAATAAATAACCTGAATGCATTTATTCTAAGTAGTAAGTATAAAGACATATAAGGAAAACAAGTAATCAATTTGTACTCTCATCTATCAGTAGCCTCCTGACAACACTGGTTTCCTGAAATTAGCTGAGAGCATCTATACCTCTATGTATAGCAATTATTAAATATAATTTGGTAATGTGATACAGTAGAAGAAATACTTAATTGGAAATCAGAACACCTAGGATATTGCAGCTGTGTGACATTGGCACGTCACTGAAAAGTTCCTCTAGGCTTTAGTTTCCTTAATATAAAAGGAAATGGATTGGACTCATTCACCTCTAATTATAAAGTCTAAACCTAAGTATCAACAGATAGATAGTATTTATCATTCTCACTTAGATTTCTAAAGAAACCATGTACTTACATATAAAATTTGAATTTCAACCAGAAAATCAGATTTTGGACTTTAGAATATAGAGTTTAAAAAGTCTTTTTTTTTTTTTAAAGATTTTATTTATTTATTTGACACAGAGAGAGAGAGAGCATATCACAAGTAGGCAGAGAGAGAGAGAGGAGGAAGCAGGCTCCCCACTGAGCAGGGAGCCCGATGCGGGCCTCGATCCCAGGACCCTAAGATCATGACCTGAGCCGAAGGCAGTGGCTTTAACCCACTGAGCCACCCAGGCGCCCTAGAGTTTAAAAAGTCTGAATACAAATATATAAGTACATGTGATATGTATATACATTTTTCTCAATACAAAAAAAGCAATATAAAAAAGTGTTTGACTAATTCTCTTAAAGTCTGTTGTAATAAAATTTGCCCCACATTGTATCTGAATACAGATAACTGTTTCCATTATTAAAATAATCACTTTCTAGAAGACTGCAAATGTTAACAACTGCTTGTTACAACTATTTTACCAAGCATAGCTCCCTATACAATTATATATGACATGAATGTGGCAATTTACTCAATTCTCTGTACAATACAAATCTCATATTTAGCGTCATGTTAATATTCAAATTAGTTCCCATATATTGTATAAATGTGTGAAGGAAAAATATCTATGAACAAAGATAAAGAGATTGAATTCTGGTCTTCTGGCCAACTCCACCTTCAATCTCGCCCCCCCAATCCCAAAGTACCCTCCCTGCAAAAGAAAGGAATCTTGCTTAGGTTTTTCCAATCACACATATTTCCAACTCCAATCCCTAATCTGCCATTTACTAGCTCTGTGATCTTTAGCAACTTCCTTAATTTTTTAAGCTTCCATTTTCTTTAAAATTATAGTACCAGTTGAAGAGTAGAGTGTTATAAAGATAAAATGAGATAATGTGCCTGGCACATTAATAATCACTCAACAAATGTTAGTTATTATGCTTATTACTCACTTAAGAACATACAATGGTATTTAAAGAGTACAAAGGAAGACTTAAATTGTCAACTGACCTGTGAATTTTCTCAAGTTTTCATTATAACTTTTATCTCTTCTAAGAAACATATGTTCTACTAATGCAGCATAGTTTAGAATTTGCTTAATATTTTGTAATTTTTTTAATTATTTCTTCCTTTTTAGTCTTGTCAACTAGGTAAACTCTTGAGGGCAAGAACCTTGCTTCAGAAGCTTGGTTTCACATATTGTGCTTATTACATTGTAATTATTTGTTTCTCTGTCACTCTCCCTTCCTAGGTTCTGAGCATTGCAAGACAGAGAGCAAAGCTTACTTGTATTTGTATCCTGAAAGTTTAGTAATCACACAAAATAGTTCTTAATAAATGTTTGCCGAATGGGTAAATGAATGAATTAATCTCCCCCCCCCCCGCCCGCAATGCCTAACACAGTACTCTATACATAACAAAAACTCAGTAAAGCTCCTTAATGGATTCATGCAGAAATCTTTTGGACCCAACCATATAAAGCTGTATCTTGCCTCAGAAAAGCACTTCTACTTTAAAGTTTAGCTCCTAATATTACAAATTAAAAGTTTTAGTCTAAATATCAAATAAATAGGTCCAATGACCACATCAATGCCAGCGCCAGAGGATTTAAAAGCCATTATTCTAATTAATGAATTTGCAAACCTCAACATGAACAATCCAGTTACATAATCAAGAGAGGTTATTCCCTGCAAATTTATACCTACAAAAGATAGAAAAATTATCAGAAAGCTTGTGTGTGCAGACTGAAATGGGTAGGTTATTTTTACGCCTGAATTGAAGCCATTGTTTGCACTAGAAATAAGAGTTCAGCAGCAAAGTGGCCCAAACCCGTCTCCACAAAACAGTCCTGAGACTCAGAAACTAAATATTTTGCCCTCTCCTTGATTTTAACTCCTGGGAAATTCCTTTTTTTCTCAGATTAGCAGATACTCAAAACTTGTTCTGTCTCCTAAAAAACAAACAAAAAACTTCATCCATTTCTTAAAAGGCAAATAACCTGAATATGCACACTTGGGGAACACTAAGTTTTACATTCAACTTAACTAAAACTATCCCTAGTGTTCAGCTTGCTGCTGCTGCAATAGAAACGCCTTCCTTAGTTTTTAAATTACATTCGTGGAAGGCTTACGTGTCGTACTGCACCTCCTTCTACTGTATCGGCTAACCTGGTTTTACACTGCATATGTAATCTCATAAGCACACCGTAAAGGAATTCTATACTTGAATGAATCTGGAAAGAAACGTGATCTCAGCACACACACCCCTTTTTCCAACTCAATGCGCTCCAGGGGAAGCACATCTTAGTTTTTTTCCTCAAGAATTTCTCTCCCGCCCCCACCCCACACTTTACAGCAGCAGTCATTCCTTATCCCACTCACGATCTCTCCGCAGAAAGAACCTCGCCAACTCGTAGTAGTTCAGCAGGACCCTACTTCCACATCTCCTAGTCCGCGGGGAATTTCTCTGGAAGGGGCGGTGGCGGTGGAGGTCCCGGACGCCACCATTCCCGCCACGCCATTTAGGACCCAGGTCCTGGCGCGCAGTCCCAGACCAGCGTCCGGCGGACCCCCAGGAACTGCGAAGGGTCCGACACCGGCCCGCATCCCCCCAGTGCAAAGCAAACCGGGCCCAACCTCCGGGCTCCCATTCAACGTACCCTCCTCTTCGCGATACCCCATTTCTTCCCACTTATTCCGCGATGTAGTCCGGTCCCTTTATCCAGCTCTGAGGCCGCGTAACCCTCTTCCTGCCGGGACACACACCCTCCAAGCTCCGGCCCCTGCCCCTTGAACCCTACTACACCCGGGTCCCTCCCACTGGACCTCCCGGCAGCGCTAGTCCTCCCTGAGTGCCCTAGTACAGACCGGCGTCAGGTCCCTGCGCACACTGGACCTCGGTTCTCCCTCACACGTCACACTTGGGCCCACTCCTCCCTCCCTGCCCCCCAACCAGGGTTACCCCCTGCACCCCGTTACCTCCGACCCCGCCCCCCTGAGGGTGTCGCACTCACAGCTCCTGCCGCCGCATCCTTAACCGCCGCGGCTGCTATAGCTACAGGGAGCCAAGGCAACCAGCTCTCGCGACACTTTCCTCAGCGAACGACGAGAACAGCCGAGAAGAGCTTCTCGCAAGAAAGTAAACGAGTCAGGCTCGAGAAGGCTAAGTATGTCTCGCGATAGTAGGGTGTAAGATGGCGGCCGCCGGGCGTTTTTGGAGGGGCCTGGGAAGGTCTGGTGTTGTGCGAGAGCAAGGAAGGATCTGGAGCGAAAGAGTCGGAAAACTATTGCAGGGAAGACGGGCTGAGTTGGGGGAAATTAATATGGCGACCCCTGCACTGGAATCACTTCAGGGACGTGGCTCTCTCCAAGTGCCTCGAAGTTTGAGCAGTGTCGCCTTTAGTTGAAGTTCCGTTTTCCTGGCATTTGCCTGACGCCTACGGAGTGGTTAGAGATGGAGCGAGCAAGCCAGAAATGGACCTTACCGTCTCCTCATAACCGTCCTTCAAGTAGTTTTCATCCGTTCTTCTCACGCTGGTTTGCAAATGGCATTGGGTTTCACAGAAATATTTGTTTATACACGGGTTCCCCACCCCTGTCGGTTCGCCAGACCAGAATAGGAAATAAAAGGTGTTGTTGTTGTTGTTTTTTAATCGAACATAAGCACAGGTGTTTGGCCTTGGATGCGGGAAAGGGACCACACTGGTCTATGATTTGAACTTGGCACTTGTTGCTTGCCGCTCTGTGGACACATCCTTAACTCCTGACTCAACATTTAGTTGTAGGTCTTTCTCTCTGCTCTCAGACAACTGTAAATGCAGACCGAATAGCATCTGGAACAGAAGATGGATTTAAGGAACGTTGGTGAGCTCGGTCTGAAGGTAGTTAATTATCTCAATTGATGGTTCACAGTTACAGATAGAACTCCTTGTTCTACTATTTCCCCATTCTCACTACTGCACTTCACTTAAAAGCAAAACAAGAAAAAACGTTGGTGAACAAGGAAGAGTAAAAGAGAGTAACAAAAAAAAAAGTAACAACTGAGAGAATAGAAAGAATAAGTGGGAAGTTCACATTCTTCTCTCAAAGCCACTGAATAGTTCTCATAGTATAGACCAATACTGTCTGGTAGAAATATATTGTGAGTTGCATTATATGACTTAAAATTTCTAGTGGCCACATTTTCAAAAAGTAAGAAATATGAAATTAATTTTAGTAATTTATTTAAGCCAACATATTCACAATATTTCAATATGTAAATAATGTTTTAAATTTTTAAAGTATTTTGAAATTACTGAGATATTTTACTTTTTTCACATTCAGTCTTCAAAATCTAGGGTTTATATTTACAGAGCCTCTCAATTTGAACTAGGCACATTTCAAGAGCTCAATAACTACATGTGACTGGTGATTAGTACTGGAAAGGAAAGCTCTGGACTGCAGACTAGAGAATACCCTACCTGGGTAACTTTAGGGGGATGGTATCATAGGCATTGTGTTTTATATAGAAGAAATTCCTGGGCGCCTGGGTGGCTCAGTGGGTTAAAGCCTCTGCTTTCGGCTCAGGTCATGATCTCAGGGTCCTGGGATCGAGGCCCGCATCGGGATCCCTGCTCAGCGGGGAGCCTGCTTCCCCCTCTCTCTCTCTGCCTGCCTCTCTGCCTCCTTGTGATCTCTCTCCCGCTGTGAAATAAATAAATAAAATCTTTAAAAAAAAAAAGAAAGAAATTCCTGAAGTGGCTAACTCAAATGATTGCAGAAACTAGGCAAGTAACAATAAAAGATGATCTACTGTAAAACAATAGGTAGTAGTGTGGACTAGGACTCATTGGAGAGTACAAGCACCTATCTAAAGTGTAGCTCCCCTGAGCCCCTGAGTTTTAAAACACAATGATGACTAAAATAAAATAATAAAACCCAATGATGACAAACAGAAAATGTCTATGAGCAGTATAGACAGCTAGATCTGCTACCAGTATGTAGCCTCTATGAACTGTGGTATTCAAATGTATGAAATTTTTTTTTAAAGATTTTATTTATTTATTTGACAGAGAGACACAGCGAGAGAGGGAACACTAGCAGAGGGAGTGGGAGAGGGAGAAGCAGGCTCCTCGCTGAGCAGGGAGCCCGATGCCGGACTCAGCTCTATCCCAGGACCCTGGGATCATGACCTGAGCCAAAAGCAGATGCTTAACGACTGAGCCACCCGGGCACCCCTGTATGAAACATTTTGAAGAAAAGATTTTTTAACAGAATAGTGTACAGGCAAAGACATAGCAAAGCTTGAGGATTCCGCTGGCTGGCTCCTGTGCAAGTGTGCACTTTAATACATTAACCACCACTGAGAGGGGATGAGGTAATTGGGTGAAGGGTATTAAGGAGGGCACTTGAAGTAATGTGCACTGGATGTTATGTGCAACTGATAAGTCATTAAATTCTACCTCTGAAACTAATGATACAGTATATGTTAATTAAATTGAATTTAAATAAAAAATTTTAAAAAGGAAAGGAAAAGAAAACCACCATTGCAACCTCTGATAATGATTTGACTTACAAGTAGATTTCTCAGGGCGTCTGGGTGGCTCAGTCAGTTGAACATCTGCCTTCAGCTCAGGTCCTGAACCCAAGGTCCTGGGATCAAGCCCCACGTCAAGCCCCACATCGGGCCCCCTGCTCAGTAGGGAGTCAGATTCTCCCTCTCCCTCTGCCTGCTGCTCCCCCTGCTTGTACTCTCTCTCTCTCTGTCAAATAAATAAATAATCTTTAAAAAAAAATGTAAGTAGCTTACCTACTGAGAAGGTAATTTCACAACCAACCTGAATTCCCTGTAAATAAATAAGTTCGTGTCATGATTTTTTTGGTTATGTTTAAGATTTCAAACATTCTGAGCTTGGAAAAATTAAGTTTCTAGGTTCCCAGAGCTGTTGACTAGCTGACCTTGGACTTTTTTTACCCCAACTTTAAGGATAGGCATTTAATAGTTATTTTATGGTTGACTGTGAAATCTCTGTATTACATGAAAGTTGTTACGTGTCTTTGTACAGCTGATGCCTGACATAATTCCTGGTATACAGTAGGCACTCAATAAACATTTGTTAAAGGAAGATAGTCCTGGTGGTGGGAGGAAAATAAAAAGGAATATAGCTTTTAACTTTGGGGGAGGGGTCACAGATTTTTAAACGTGAGAATCTGATGAAAACTATGAACCCTTATCCAGATCCTGGTTGGTGCCCTACCCGTATTCCCTCAGCCCACCGCAGAGCTTACTACAGCTTTGGTAGACAGTACAAGTCCATAGCTTCCTAGATCAGACACCTGAGTATTTCTTTGCCTGGAAAAGCTGGCAGATTTAACATTCCCAGTAGCAATCTGCAAACAATGAAAGATGGAATTTGGCAGCTAAATACTACAGTTCCTCACCCTCTCAGTGGGGCAATTCTGAGGTCTGTCCGAAAGGAGTGCTTCTCAGAATTTACTGACACATATGAATTGCCTGGAAAGATCAGAGACACAGATTCTTGAGTCTGCATTTTAACCGATCTCGCAGGAAATAATAATGCTGCCCAGTCCTGGGCCACGCTTTGAATAGCATTTTCCTCAGATGGTGCCAAATGGGGTTCAACTCCAGTTGCCCAAAGCACCTTTACCGGCTTTCATTTCGCTCCCTTACACTGATTGAATTTCTGGGATCACCATCCAAACTTCTGGGATTACTTACATCCAAATCTTTGTCTCAGGGTCTATTTGCTGGGGAAATCCAACCCACGGCAACACTCTCCTTAAAAAAATACACACAGAAAAATATTCAGAAAAAAGGGGGAGAATGTTACTCAGCCGTCAAAAAAGAACGAAATCTTTCTTAAAAAAAAAAAAAACAACGAAATCTTGCCATTTGCAACAACTTGGATAGAACTAGAGGGTATTATGCTAAGTAAAATAAACCAGTCAGAGAAAGACAAATATATGATTTCACTCATGTGGAATTTAAGAGACAAAACATGAGCAAAAAAAGGAAGGAAAAACAAAATAACATAGAAACAGAGAGGAAGGCAAACCATAAGAGACTTTTAACTATAGGGAACAAACTGAGGGTTGTGGAAGGGGGAGGTGAGTGGGGGGACGGGGTAACTGGGGGATGGGCATTAAGGAGGGCACTTGATGTAATGAGCACTGGGTGTTATATGCATCTTATGAATTACTGAACTCTACCTCTGAAACTAATAATAACTACATGTTAATTAGTTGAATTTAAAAAATAATAAATTAATTTTTCATTTTAAAATTTGCATGTGCTGGGTGCCTGTTGGTGTAGTCGGTTAAGCATCCAACTCTTGGTTTTGGCTCAGGTCATGATCTCAGGGTCAGGAGATGGAGCCCCACATTGGGCTCCAGGCTCAGCAGAGAGTCTGCTTGAGAGTCTCTCTCTTCCCCTCTCCCTCTGCCTTCCCCTCACTCGCACTCTCTCCCTCTCAAATAAATAAATAAGTAAATAAATCTTAAATAAAATTTGTGTGTGCTACACTAAAATGTACATAGTATAAGCATTGTAACATTTAATGCAAATACTTCATACATTTTTTGTAAATAATAAACAGCAGGGACAGTAACTTAAAAAAAACGGGGTGGGGGGCACCTGGCTAGCTCAGTCAGTGGAGTGTAGGACTCTTGATCTCGGGGTTGTGAGTGTAAGCTCCATGTCGGGCGTACAGATTACTTAAATATAAAATCTTAATTTTAAAAAAGAAAGAAAAAATACACAAAGAAATAGAGTTTGATGTACAAGTTTAGAGGAAGTATGAATCCCCTGAAATTTGTTTAGGTTGTAAAGGGAAATGATCAGGGTAAATGTCATGTGACCCAAGGTCCATGAAAACTGGATCCATCCATGCAGAGTCTCGCAACTTAATAAAATCATTAATGTCCCACGGAGTTGGCTGAATTCAGCCAGCTTTCCACAGAAGTTATTTTTCCAGATCTTATTAAACCATCTTTTTATTCTTCCTGGTCTGCATCACTCTCATTTTGTGGAACACAGAGGTAAGTCTGGGACTCTAAAGAAACCACATACTTGAGGATGCCTGGGTGGCTCAGTCGTTAAGTGTCTCCCTTCAGCTCAGGTCATGATGCCAGGGTCCTGGGATGGAGCCCCGCATCGGGCTCCCTGCTCCTCCAGAAGCCTGCTTCTCTCCCTCTCTCACTCGCCCTGCTTGTGTTCCCTCTCTCGATGTGTCTCTCTCTGTCAAGTAAATCAAATCTTTAAAAAAAGAAAAAAGAAACCACATACTTGAAATAAAAATTAAAAAGAGTGTTGTTGCTCATCTCTACTGGGCTATCATGTTTTTTTCCCAATTATAGTGCTTTCTGAATACCACTGAAGTGCCCTCATGACCCTTAGATCTTTTCTCGATGTGTTCACACAGAACGAAGCATACTATAACTAACCTGGTTTCTTCTACTTTCTTCTGGTTTCTAACATGGCCCTCTACTGTATGCCATCCTTTCAGGAATCTGTGATCTTTGATGAACATATTCCTCGGTCCATTCTGTTGTCATCTGGAAACTCTATGGCATGCTCTAGCTCTGTGATAATTGAGTAATCCGTATCATCCAAGTTTCTAGTCAGCTACACAAAGAGAGCTAACACTAGGATCACCAACACCTACTTCGTAACCACAGTGCACAATAGCTTCTTAGATTTGCCCACATACGGGCCAGCACATGTGTTTGTGCACGATTATCTTATGTACTATTGAATAAGTATGTCTTTGTATACACCTATGAATACGGTCTCATGGGTATGGGTGTGGGTGTGGGTATATAAGCAACCAGAGCTCAGGTCTGGTCTTCAAGTCTCAATAATGAATGTTTAGTACTTGACTTTAATTACTCTCTGTGCATTGTTAGCCGCAGTTTTGATCTGCCCTTAAATATCAGAGGAAGAAAGAGTTCATTTCCTTGAAGTTTATTGGCTGTTACTGGTGGCAGAGCAAATTCCATAAAAGAGCAGGTTCCATACAGAGTAAGTGGAAGGGGAGCTCTGAGTTGGTGAGGAAGGATGCTTGGAGTGGGGACTTGGAGTGAAAGCTAGAAAGACAGGTATCGCCCTCTTTTTTCCCTCCATTCCCACAAGGATACTGGGTTTATAGTAGGGGTATCCTGCTCAGCATTCCCTTTCCAAACTGGAACCTGATAAGAGAAAACTGATGTAAAGTAGAGGAGGAAACACCTCACAGCTCCTCTGTTTCTCCATCCAAGGGGATGCCAATATCCACGTTGTAGTCTACTGGCTCCCCAGAGCTCGTCCAGGGAATAGGGGTTCGATTGAAAGAAGGCCTATTGGAGAGGCTCTGGTTGTAGAGGAGCAAGGGTTCACTCAGCAGGGGCCCCAGGTCAAACTTGGGCATCTGGAAGGTCATGCGTTTGGAGGCCTTCTCATATCCACCGTAAGGCATTGCCGTCCTGAAAAGGGGACACATTATTTAATTAAAAATCAGAACAAAAGGAACAAAAGGAACAGTAAGTTGGGGATGGGGAAGTCTGTGAATTTTAGTTTAAGATTGCTCCAGGCGCCTGGGGGGCTCAGTGGGTTAAGCCTCTGCCTTCGGCTCAGGTCATGATCTCAGGGTCCTGGGATCGAGCCCCGCATCGGGCTCTCTGCTCAATGGGGAGCCTGCTTCCCCTTCTCCCTCTGCCTGCCTCTCTGCCTATTTGTGATCTCTCTCTGTGTGTCAAATAAATAAAATCTTTAAAAAAAAAAAAAAAAAGATTGCTCCTGCAGGGCGCCTCGGTTAACCTTCTGACTCCAGCTCAGGTCATGATCTTGGGGTCCTGGGATTGAGCCCCACCTTGAGCCCAGAATCAGGCTCCTCACTCAGCAGGGAGTCTGCTTCTCCCTCTCCCTCTCCTGCTCCTTCCCCTGCTCATGTGGTCTCTCTCTCTCTCAAATGGATAAATACAATCTTTATAAAAAAAAAAAAAAAAAGGATTGCTTCCGCACTCCTTCTTCTTCTTTCCCTTAGTACTCCACTCCCCACTCCTGGTTTGCTTGTTTCCCCAGAGCTAATAATGAGAAAAGGAGTCTAGTGGGTACTGGATAGAGAGTTTCATGGAGAGTTGTGACTCAGACACTATAGACCCAAGGGTCTAAGACCACCTTAAATTACAATGTAGAGACACCCTCCCCTCCCCCCCCACACTCACAACCCATAGCCCACCATCAGTGGATAGCCCAGGCCTGGTGAGAGGAATTAACATTGCCTTGAAAATTCAGGCTTCTTAGGATCAAATACAAAACACGTCTCTGGTGCTTCCCTATTCGGCTTTCACACAGGTCCCTACCCACAGTCTAAAGAAGCCAAATTCCAAAAGAATAGATACTCAAACCTTACTAGAGTATAAAAAATAGAATCATACTACAAGGACAGTAATGGAATCCTAACTTTGAATGAAGGGAACTTCCAGAATCCTTTAAAAATGTAATATATTATCCCCTTTTTAAAAAAAATATTCTTATTTATGCATTAGAGTGAAAGAGAGAGAGAGAGAGAGAGAGCACGAGCAGCGGGGAGGTTCAGAGGGAGAGGGAGAGGGAGAAGCAGACTCCCCACTAGCAGGGAGCCCGACATGGGGCTCAATCCCAGGACCCTCCACAACCTGAGCCCAAGGCGGACGCTTAACCGACTGAGCCGCCCAGGCGCCCTATATTATTTGCATTTTACAGCAAGGCAACCAAGGCTCAGAAGTAGGATGATCTTCCCGTGATCCACACAACGAATAAGTAGTGGAGTGAACTGAAATCCTGCCTCCCAGCAAATGTTTCCTTCCTCCCACCGCACTGTTTTCCTGGGCCGGAGTGAGAAAAGCAAAGGCCTTTGATTAGGGCTCCCATGTTTCTGCCCTCCCTCCTCAGCTCCTTCCGGAACATTTGAACCAAAGTCTTCCTCCCAACTGAAGACACTGCGCCACACACTGGAATGCGTCTGGTTCCTTCTTCACAACCCCTACCTGTTGAAGGACTTATATCGGGGGAGTTCAGGTTTAGCCCCATAGGCCAGCAGGTCGATGCCAAGCTCCACTTTCTGCTGGGAGTCCACCCCCATGGCTCGCTCCCACGGGGAAATATAGGTCTTGAACACAGTGATATGTCTTCCTTCTCCACCTGTCTGGTCTCCTGGAAGCACGGGAGAGAAAATTAAGTCAATAATAATGGTTAGTAGCCAGTGGAAGTTAGTCTTACACCTCTGCACTAAGAAACTTGTTGGGGCCAGAGACCAAAAATATAACATCCTGCTAATTGTGCTAGTTTCATGGAATAATGATAGCCTGGGGTCAGATCTGTGACTGAGACCGGAAAGCCAGAAAGGCTGAAGGACAAGGCTTCTGGGTGAAATAGACACATGTCGGTGTTCTCCTGGTCCTAGGGGGTCCACCTAGCTATCTCAGCAGGCCTCCTTTGCTCCGTAAACCCAGTCTAGGCCTCATTCCTGGGGACACCTCTGCTCTAGGGACTAGACACATGACTCTTGGGTAAGGATACTTGCCTGTTCCTGTCTCCCCAGCCCCTGCTGTTCCAGCAGCTCCTCCTCTGCCGGTCTGGCCCCCAGGACCACCTGTACCCCCAGATCCAGATCCAGATCCAGAGCCCTGCTGCTGCTGCTGGTCAGAGCCATAGTGTCTGGCAGAGCCACTTCCCCCTGCCTGGCCTCCACTGCTGCCCTTGCTGTAGGAGAAGCCCTGGCCGGCTGTGCCCAGCTGTCCCCCGACTGTGGGAAGGAACTTCTGGAAGTGATCCTGAAAAGAAAGGACAAAGTGAGGGGGAAAGTTAGACAATGGGTGTAGGGAATATACAACGACACGGGAGATGATCAGAGAGCACGGCTGAATCTTCTGAGATTCCCTCTCCACTATGGGGACGGTGGATAGCCTGGCTGAGAGGAATGAAACTCCCCTTAAGGAATAGGACCCCCCCCCCGGCCCAATTTCTCCAATTACACCTTCAGGCGGGGGCAACTCATTCTCTACACTTTCCTTTCCCATCCTTACCAAGGCAAAGAGGACCAAGGTTTCCCCTCAGCTAAAACGTAAAAGGATGGGGTTGGGACAGAGAACCCAGGCTTCATTTGAAGCGGTGGAGAGATCTCTGCCCTGTCCCCTTCTTTAATCTTCCTAACCAGCAGCGCTTTCTTCTTTCTCTTGCTCTCCTTTTTCCTCTCGGTGCCTGTTGAACCAAGACCTGCTGACTGTGAAACCGTAGCAGGTAGGGGGAAGGGTGACCAAAAGGGCAACCCTGGATTCAGCCCCAAAGCCTAAAAATAACACCACCAACTCCTTCAGGAGGCTCTCCTAGCCATCCCACCATGCACACCCCTCTGCTCCAACCAGTGTAACCAGACCCAGCCAGAGACGAGGGCCCTTGGCCTCCTAAAGTTAGATATGACCAGCTCAGCATTTTTGCTCTGCTCCTACATAAGGGCCAATGACAGACACTCCTGCCTCTGGCCCCATGTAGGCATCTATTTCCGCTTCCCCCTGATGGCCCAGTAAATGTGGAGGGGGAAGAAAGGTAATGGAGAAGATCCCCTCCTTCTCAGCCATAACATCTTGTGCCTGGCACCCTTCCAAACCCTCCCCACTTCTCTTGGGAAAAGGATCCTCACTAGGGCACATAGGATCTTAGAGGATAGTTTCATGGAGTCCTTAGACAGACCCTTTAGATAAAAGAATGGTTCAAGAAGGAGATGGTTATGAAAAGCACTTAACTCTTCCTGGGGTTGCCAGATTTATCAAATAAAATTATAGGACACCAGTTAAATTTGAATCTCAGATACACAACAAATACTTTCTTACTATAATTACACTCCAAATCTTGCATGGGACATATTTATATGTAAGAGGGTATTCATCGTATATCTGAAATTAAATTTTAACTGGTATCCTGTATTTTTAAAATTGAATTGAATTGAATTTTTATGTTTCACGTCTCAAATGTTTCATGGGACATACTTTACTAAAAAATTATTTGTGCATATCTCGACTTTAAAATACAGGATTTGGTATCCTGCGTCTTCTCTGGCAACCCTATCTTTAACCCTTAGCCATACTGGGAAGGAATTTTCTCCCTGAGGGTGTGCACTCTTCACCCCTTCCCCTTCACTGGCTCTAAGACAGAGACTGAATTTCAGAGGTGGGCTGTAACTCACCCCGGAGCTGTTAGGGGGTTAATATATCTGGGACTTCATACGCTTACAAATTTGCAGGGAGGGGAGGTTGGTGGTATTTTGGAGATTGAGGGCTTACAAAAGAGCTGTCAGAAGAGGCACGAAGCTGTGAGAGTGGTAAAGGTCCAAACTCACCATTGAGCTATCCGAGAAGACATCAGGGTGGTTTTCATAAATAAATTTCTCTACCCGCATCTGCCGCAGTTTGAACATCTTGGAGCCCCTGTTAGTGAGCAGGGACAGCTCTTCCAACATCACATCCCTTGGGACACTGATCTTCTTGCCCAGGTTCAGGCCTGAGCTCTCCCGTCCGCCTTGCAGGGAGGTGGGGAGGAAGAGACAAGGACAAGAGTAAATAGGATTTTCTAGGCTCAGAATACAGATGGCATCCACAGCTACGTTTGTGACTGCTGAAGAGATCACAGAGGGAAGCAGATACTGTCTGTGACGACATCTGGTCAAATTGTACCTTGTTTGTGAGAGATTTTGATTTCCTGGGTTTGGGGTTGGAGGCGATGCATGGGAACTGGGGTGCAGAGTGGAAGCCGTGGGGATACTAGAGTGGAGAGGGTGAATGAGGCAGAAGGGTCAGAGGCACGGGGGGCCGGGCAAAAGCACTAAAGGAATATCATGGATAGAGACCATTGGGGAAACGATCGCTTGGGGGCAAGCCGAAAGGCCAACACCACATCTGAACCCAGATTTGTCGGGGAACCTGGACGGCTCAGTCGGGTGGGCGTCTGCCTCCAGCTCGGGTCGTGATCCTAGGGTCCCGGGATCGAGCCCCCGTGTCAGGCTCCCTGCTTGGCGGGGAGTCTACTTCTCCCCCTCCTTCCTGCTCGTGCTCTCTCTCTCACTATCTCTGTCTCTCCCAAATAAATAAATAAAATGTTTTTAAATAAAGAAATACAGATTTGTCTTAACTCGTTCCCCTTCTCTTCCCCTCACTGAACTCTGACTACAGCCAGCCTCTGGGCATTGGGACAGATCTTCCCGTACCTGCACTGGAAAAAATGCCTGAGTACTTTTCCATTTTAAGTGCTTACACAGGCTCCCTAGCTCTGGGGTAAAAAGTAAGGAAGTCAACCATTTATTGAGACTGGGCCGTGTGCCAGTCTCCATCACACGTATTCTCTTCCTCACACGTACTGCGCTGACCTGCGGGCGCTCTTGGCCTGGACCTGCACCGGGTGATACAGCAAGGGTATCACTGTCTCACATTACAAGGTGAAAAGGGTGCAAGGGTGAGGGGTCAGTGTTGAATCCTTTCTCCATTTTTCTTCCTGCCCCCACCCCCCCAGAATTTCTCGTGTCCCTTCCCATCTCTTCGCCCTAAAACATACATGACTTTATGATTTTTCTGGGACTCTTGGGCCTGAGATGCTCCTAAGTCCCACACTAGGTAGGTGCAAACATGCCATACCTCCAGTGAGTTCCATGATCAGCTTGCTGGACTTCCTCTTCTTGTTGGGGGCTGGGGTTCCTGAGAGCGGCATTGTGGAGGCAGATTCAGCCTGGAGAGAGTGGGAAGCGGGGGTTGGAGGATGGACAGGAACTGGGAAGGGGGAGTATCTACAATAAGGCAGTACTTCCTAACCTGGGTTAAGGGTTTCAGGTTATGGGCTTTCATGAGATTTAAAAATATAATTAATTAATTAGTTAATTAATTAATTAATTAAAAATATACATCCCCCTGCCCCAAAGTGAAAACCCATTGCTTTAGGACTTTTCTTCTCTTGGAGGCAGGGCAGACCAGCCTCTTTTCTGTTGCGCAAATAGAATTCGTACAGGAATTAGGAACTTAGTATGTGTTGGAGGCAATGGGTAAAACGAACAAATAACACACAGGGCACTGCACCCAGGTTTCACTGGTTTGGCATGACTTTAAGTTTTTATTTTTATGTGGATCTCAGATTGGGGTTGTCACTCCAAACTCTGCTCTCTCCTCAGTCTTCCTCAAGCCCCAGCTGGGCAGAAAAATGTTCTGCCAGGGTCAAGGAGATGCAGCCAAAAACATTCTCCATAGGAAGGAGAGGTTGTTGCTCCCCTGTTGGGCCAGCTGGAGTGTGGCCTGGGAGGTCATAGCCGTGTTCTTTGCTCCCTTTCAGTCACTCCTGCCCCAGGCCCCAGAGCTAGAGTGGGGAGGAGGGCCGAGCATTTGAACCCTGAGGCATGTCAATTCAGCAATATCATAGCAGTTGGGAATTGATGGGGAGCAGGAACATAATAATAGATCCTGGCAGTGGAGGGGGACAAGCTGGGGAAACAGGCTGACTCCAGCCCCTCCTGAACAGAAATTGGCACTCAGCAAAACACAGTCTTCTGCTGAGTCTTGTTTCACAAGACGTCTGCAATTCTACTAACTTAATGGGGTACGCTGAGGCCAGACTCCAGGAACTGCTAAATGGCCATTCACTACACCTTTCTCAGCCCTGACTGGCTAAGTTCTTTTTTTTCCATCCAGCCTCTCGGACCCCCTTCTTACTATTCCGGTGCCTCCTCCAACATCTCCATTCCCCCCACCTTCCTGGGCCCCTCTCCTTCCAACTCTGGGGCTCTCCTGAACTAAACAGCTGGAAGCAGGGCATTGATAAGGGAGGATCAAGGGTCCCAAGAGCCGACGCAGACACAGCAGTCAACAGAAGGGGCTCCAGCCCCTCCGGCCATAGAGCTGGAAACTTACCGGCTGCACAGGCGGTGGTCAGCTCTCCCTGGGGTCCAGCAGCTTTGGAGGACTGAGCTGCTGTGACCGGAGAACCCGAGCTGGGCAGGCGTGGGGGCAGCACTGGCAGTGGGGGAGGGAGGGTAGTTATTAATAGAGACGATGAGTACAAGCGGCTCAAATGGCACTGGGGGTACTGAGACCCTGGAACCAAGATCCCGCCCTCCTTGCCCAGAGGCTAAGGAAGGGGAGGAATGGCCTTTGGGATTCTCCCACTTAGCCGTCAGAGCCAGGGATCAGACTGCCCAGGGATTCCCCTTTCTTGGCATCTAAAATCTGAGAACCAAAGAAGCATTCGGGGAGAAATTGAAAACTGAAACGGGTAGAGGAAGCAAGCAGAAAGTAGTGGATAAGAATTCAGAGTGGGAGAGCAAGAATGTGGAGAACGTCTGGAGAGCCACTCAAAACCAATCCAGGTTGGAGCTGGACAGATATGTGGGTGCATTTTGGGGGGTGGGACGGCTTAAGGTGCTATGTTTGGGGAAAGGAAGTCTGTACACAATGGAGCTAGCTGCTCATTCAAAGTTCCTGGATGGGTTGGTCTTTCCTGAAAAGCCAGATCTTGGGAGGCTAAGAGACCAAATTAACCAAATCCAGTGCTTCCTATGCTGTCAGAGATGATGTGGGGAGGACTTGAACAATTTTTGCCTTATCATCCCCATTTGCTGTTGGGGTGCTCAGTTCGGCCTGCTGTGCAGGATCGATGCTGACGTCTGAGAAGTACATGTATGCCAGGCCCTCTCTGGGGTTCCCACTTAGGATTTTCTTCAAAGGGAGCACGCATCCCCTAGGGTCTAGATTGTCCCATTCATACGCTTCCAGAGGGTCCCCTGGGCAAGGGCACAAGTCTGAGAGCCTCTGTGAGGGAAGCCTGTCATTTACCCAGCCCTGTCCTCAGTAGCTGCATGAACATCCTGGATCCTCTTCTACCTGCTCAGGTTCTGGAACCAGCTGCTGCTACACCTCTGCTGCAGTCACCACCAGCCTGTTGTGGCGGCTTTAGGAAGTGATCTTGCAGCTTCCAGAATGCCCCTCTGTCATTCTGGGAGCTCTTCGCTCTTCCTGATGGTGTCCTTTTCCCATACTGAACTTTTCAGGCTCAGGCCAGGGACTGAAAGATCATCCCACCCCCTCTAGCTGGCCTCTGACCAGACCAGTTTAGCCTCCAGATCCCTCCTCTTTTGTCCTCTTTCCCCATTCCCTCCCAACCCAAAGAACCAATTAGAAGAAAATATAAAAATGGCAAATTGTGATTTCGTCATCACCACCAACCAACTCTCAAAAACAAAAACAAAAACAAACCAAAATTTTGGTCTCCTATGACTGAGTACCGAAAACTACCGAGTGGATGAAGACAGTATTCAACCTACGGCTCAGTGGGCCCTTCCTTCGGAATTCTGAGACGGTACGTGGGAGCATCAGGGTCCTGGGCCTGGTTATTTGCACAAATATGCCCCCTGCTGGAGTAACTGCACTTTCCTTCTCAGAAGTCCTTCATTCTAGCCTGCCTCCAGTGCCTTCTCTTCTATATTAGGCTCAATCTACCCTGATCCACCCTCTTTCTCCTTCCCTCTCCCACCCCACCTTCACCTCCAGGCATTGCTTGCCCATGGAAACACTGCTTCCTCCAGAGAGCTAGGAAATGACGGTGGCAAGAGCTCAGAGGGCCTTTCCACTCCTCTTGATTCTGAAATTGAGGACTTGATTGGGAGGTATGGAGCAGGGGACGGAAAAGGGAAGAATCTGGATGAAGAACGTAGGGAGAGAGAACCAAAGGGAATGGTGGAGGTGGCTAAATCAGAGTGGAACAGAACTACTAAGAAGAGCAAAAGACCAGGGGGTGAAGGACAAAGGGTGAAAAATAGGGCAGGAGTGGAAAAAGAAATCAGGAATCAGGAGATCGGGGAATGGTTAGAGAAGACAGAGGAGAATCAGGATTTGGGTATAAAACTATAAGAGATGATGGCAACAGAAATGATGGTTTGGAGCTTACGTTTATTCTTGTGCACAAACCAAAGTACTGTGACTCACACTCAATATGCAAAGGAAACGATCAATCCAGATCAAGCAGCAAACGTGGCTGACTGGTGGTGGTCACGGTGAGAGGGGAGTCCACACCCATCTAGGATCAGAGAGCAGGGCCTGAAGCTGAAAAGGAACAAGAGCTAGGGTGCGGGGGATGGGGCTGGGCTGAAAAGTGGTTTTGGCTCTGGGTATTTCCTTGCCCTTTCCCAGGTCATCATGACAAGCTGCAGAAGGTAGAAGGACAGACTCAAAGGAGGTAGAACAGACACTATCTATTCTTTTGACACTCACCCCACACTCTCACATCCCCCAACCATCATCCTTCCACTGTAACAAATGCATTCTTCTCTCTCAAATTTTTCCCTAATCCCCCTGTTGTACACAGTGAGTTTCTTGAAACCCTGCACTCTTTCCCCATGCTCCTCCCTGTGGCTCAATCAATTTCATTCATTCCACTCTGCTCCTGGTTTCTGCCTCACTTTCCACACCATGGCTCTTTTCACCCTCCTTTCTGTCTCAGGTGCATGAGGCAATGAAGCCAATGATTTTTTTATTCCAGAGGAAATTTTCTGCCTTTCGTTTTCACTTTCTGGATGCTTGTAGCTCAGCATGGGCCTTTTAAGTTGCTAACTTTCTGAAATCCTGACAAATAGAACAATTTATTTATTTATTTACGTAATCTCTACCCCCCCCCCCCCCCCCCCCCNACAACCCTGAGATCAAGAGTCACATGCTTCTCCGACTGAGCCAGCTAGGCACCCCCTGAATAGAATTCTTAGTTCTGTTCCTGGTCTAGCTGGTATAACTCAGCCCTTACGAACTGCCCCAGCCCTTCAGGTCTTCTCATAATCCGTGAGTTTCACAAGATGCCAAACCCCTGCTATAGGCACTGGTCTTTAATTCCAGCGATCTCTCTCTCCTCACTAGACTCTCCAGGAGGGGCTATCTGACCCTTCTTTAATCCGCACAAAGGGGAGACCCCGATTGGGTCTTTATTTAGACCGCTCCCATTACTCTTGCCTCAGGCATAAGAACACATCGGTGCCCAAACACACTTGCACATACACACACGCACACGTACATGTCTAGATATATGCCAGCCAAGCTTGAGAAATGAGAGTGAGGAGTAGCAAGCGATTTAGTGCAAACAGAGATCAATTCAGTCCCTTCGAGTCCTGCCTCACGGCGAGCTTCTTGCCTGAGGTCTCGCTCGTAACTTCTCCGCGTGCTTCTCATTGAACGTTAAAATGAGGCTCACAGAAAGCACAAACGTAGAGAAATAGAGACCAGTGGAGGGGTGTGGGTGCAGACGGAGATAGATCCACGCAAGGAACTACAGAGACAGAGAGAAGCACAGATAACAAGCAGAGATAGTAGGTTGCAAAGCGGCAGGGAGGTTGGGAGCCAGGAGGATGGGACACCAACTCCAAAACTATCCGGCGGGAGGGAATTGAGCCTCCGGATGCCTGAGAGAGGACATGGGCCGGGTAGGAGAAGCAACTTTAGGAACTGGATGTTCTACCTCTCCCTGGTCCTGGGAGCGGTGCCCTGCTCAGTGGTGGCCTGCCCCCGGCCTCCACACATGAGCCTGCAATCCAGTTCTGGTGGCTGAGAACCGGGGCCTGGCTACCTGGAAGCCACAGGAGCTGGGGGAAGTCCCAAGACCCCTGGGAGACTCTGGAGGAGGGGCCGGGCTAAGGACAGGGGTTGAGGCCAGCTCTGCTCTCCAAATGGGCTCATCCAGTGTAGTGGCTGCTCGGGGCGCAAGCACAGTGGGGGCCAGGGGCTCTGCAGTGGGCTGGGGTGCTGGAGTGGAAAATCGGCGGATCTCCTGGACTCGCGCAGTTTTGGGGGGCCCTAAGGAGCTGGGGCCAGGAGTCTGGGGAACCTCATCGAAACAGAACATGGCAGTTTTAAGTTGGTAGGGCTGGTGCCGCATGAAATCCAGAGCCTTGATACCCTGCTTGGGGGTTGCCCGAGGCCCCTGGGATTGGGTCTTACTAGGGAGAGTTCGAGCAGCCTGGGGGAAGAAAGGTGAGAGCAGTGGGTTGTAAGCAATAGGAGGTGGGGCACGGATGTTGGGTGAATATTTCCAGGAAGGGGGCAGTGAGGGTGTAGGGGAAGGGCTTCTGGGCCGAGGGCCAAGGCCAAAGCCAGGACTAGGTGTAGCTTCCACCACATACCTGTCGGCTCGGCTCTGCCGCTTGGCAAACAGCTCCCCACCCCTGCCCTGAAGCCTTGCTGGCTCAGGGACTGCGGCCAGAGGCGCTGCCCCATTCACTAGCCCATCAAGGAACCCTCGAGACGGGGGCTTAGGAGCCACTGGGGGTGGAGTCTTAGGAGCCATTGGGGGCGGGGTCTTGGGAGCCATTGGAGGCGGGGTTTTAGGTGTCACGTGAGACGGAGTCTTGTAACTCCTGCCCCCTGGTGGCTGCATGAAGTTGCAGGCTTCAGCCCCGAGGCTCAGAGCATCCTCCTCCGGACCAGATTCCGCTCCCCCGGCCCGGGGTTTTTCATCCAGGTTCTGCACCAACGACAGCAGCTCGGGGTTGGGCGAGTTCTTTGTCTCCTCCTTTCCCGGCCGGAACATCTGCTTCCGGGTTCCCCGTCGCCGGGCCTCCTGGAGGATGCCAGTGCGGGCGGCTGGCACGGAGATGCGCTGCTCCCGAGCGCTGGGGGGCTCGGGTGCCCCGGGGCCCGGGGCGGGAGCCTCTGGGCGCGCAGAGGGGCGCAGAGGGGCCGAGAGGAAGATCGAAGCGGTGGAGGTCATGGCAGCGGCGCTAGGGGGTGCGGGCGGCTCCGGGGCTCCTCCGGGCGTTACAGGACGATTCGGGGCTGGGATGTACAGGGAACTGGTGGCTGTCACGGGGCCCGAGGAGCGTGGAGTGCTGGGGGAACCGGGGGCTGGCACGTGGCTGGGCAGCGGCGCGGGTCCCCGTGGAGGGGGCTGGAAGGGCGGGGGCGCGGGGCTGGGGCCTCCCAGGCTTCCGCTCGCCCTCTTGGGAGCTACGGGCCGGAAGATAACGGAAGTGGTACCTGGCCGCTGCCCTTGTAAGCCTGGGGTAAAGGGCCTGGCTGACCGGTTGAAGATGTTCGGAGCGGGGGTTGGGGCTCCACCGCCTGGGAAGAAGGGTCTGGGGCTGGCCGCGGGGGCTGGCCAAGGGCTGGACGGGAGCATAGCGGCCTCCGGGGGAGCACTCTGGGCCCGCGGCGGTGGCTGCAGGCCCTGCCCACTGGGCACGGCTGCTGGAGCATCCCGCGCCAGCTCCTGGGTGCTGGACGCTGTGCGCTGGCGCTGCTGTTCAAAGAGCTGGGCCCCTCTGCCCGAGGCCTCACTCAGCTGCCCGCCCTGGCCCTCTGCTGCAGCGGAGCCCGGCCTGGCCAGCGCCATGTCCAGGTAGGGGCTGTCCCAGTCGCACTGGTTGGTGAGGCTGCGGGCGTCAGAGAAGGCCTCCTCGTCCAGCTCCGACTCGCTCGTTGGAGGGACCCCGTCTTCTTCCTCAGCGCCGGGCCCAGCCGCAGCCCCGAAGCTCACGAGGGTGTACTTCTTGGCTCTCTGCCGTCGTTTCTTAAACATCAGCACCCCCTTGGAGTGGGGGTTGGGGGCTGCAGTTAGCAGGGATGCAATCGTCCGGCATTTCGTCTTGGCCTCCTTCACACTCTTCTCTTGGAGGCTCTCTGCCCGTTGCAGTTCTGAGGAGGCCAGGAGGGACAATGGTCAGTGGAGCTTTTCCAGTCCTGTTCCCCACGGCTTTCACCCCGACCCCACCCCAGCCAGTTTCTGCAGTCCGGTCCTCCCACCTACTGTCTTTTCACTGGCCTGATCCACAGTATCTCTTGCCAGGGACAAAGTCCTCTGACTTGGGGGCAGAGTGGTAGGTGAAAGGTGAAACCAAGGACAGTTGAAGGGAAGCAGAGTCTAGGTGGCTCCCTGACGCCATTCTGAGCACAGCTCTCCTTCTAACCTCTCTCCCACCGACTCCGCCTCTGTCTTCCCCGAGATGTGCTCTTACCCACCCCGCACACGTTCTTGCCCTGCCTCCCACCATTCCTGGCTGGCAGTGCTGGGGAGGCGGTAGGGTGGAGGGCAGTCACTTCCCATAGCGGCCAGGGAGATGAGGCAGGTCCCAGGCGGAGAGAAAATGAGACCATGTTAGGGGGGTTTCAGCAACATAAGGACTCCTCTCCTCTTCCCACCCCTTACTCCTGTGATAGGGACACAAAGGACCCTTAGGAAGAAGGATCTTCATTCACAGTTCCACCCCCATGATGCAGTGCACATCAAACACATTCATGGAAATACGACCCCCCACACAATTCCACAAGAGTATGGGTCCAGTGGAGGCCAGTGATGGGCATATTTTCTCATACGTACTTTTCTCTCTCATTCACGTATCCCCCCCCATACACACCCTAGTTCACATATACGTATAAAAATACACATGTACCCACACAAAAACACAGTCACTCAAATACCTTCATACACATGCATACTCCTCCTTCCCAGAGAGGCCCCTGCAGAGACTCGGTTGCTAACAGTTTGGACAAAATTTTACAACCGATATTGGCCTTCCAACCACCAAGGCAAAACCTCTGTGCCTCACACCCCTGCTACTCACAGCCAGGGATAGCCTCAGATCCAAGATGCAGGAAAAGCCAGTGCTGCTCCCCAACACAACCCTCCAAATCTTTAGAATATCTCAAGGTCACCAGCTAAATATATTCCACCACCAACACCCCCCCCCCGGGTGGGGAGTGGGAGTGGGTGGGCTTCTTTGGGGGTCAGCCTTCTAGGTAGAGAGTACAGGCAGCCACTAACAGGCAGCCACACGAGGGCTATGTACTAAGGGGAACCTGGGCAGGGCTTCCCATGCCATGTGGGGCCTGGGAGGTGGGGCCAGGAAATGGGAGAGCCTGCCCTGCTGCTAGGACCCTGCCTTGGGCACAGATTCTCTCTGATCTATGATCCCCAGTTCCTCCTGAAAAATTCTTGAAATTCCAGCCACTTTCCACTCAAGATACCAAGCTCCTTTCTAATTAGGGCGTTCATTCCACCCATCCCAACGTTTGTACCACAGAACAGTACTGTGCATGAGAGATAGGCACTGGAGTCAGGGTTCAGTTCAGGTTTTTGGTTCTTGGTAGAGTTACCTCACTTCATTGAAGTTCAGTTTCCTCATCGGTAAATGAGCATAATGGCTATCTCATAGGATTGCTATGAGGACTAAATGAGACAGTGTAGGTAAATTTAGCATTTCACGGCAGCCCTAAGGCCCACGGTGAGTAACTATTACTGTTAAAGCTTTCTTGACACCAGGTACACACGTATACAGACACTTTCTTGTTCACACGTATATTCTCCCATGGATTCCCATATACATGCCTTCATGTATTCACAGATTCACACTTCTTTCTCTCACACACACTCCCTCCCCGTGAGTTTTCTATAGCTCATGTGGTCACAAACCCCTTGGACATGTGGCCACAGCATCAGCCCATTCTGAGAAAGGGGCAGTGAAACTCTCCTGAGAAAAGAAGGAAGAAGAAGTCAAAAAGGAGAAAGGAATAAGGGAATAAGACCTTTCCCAAAGACATCCCTTCCTAAACTGTCGATGTATTCCCCTACATTCTAGATCCCAGAACTCTCTTGGCTATGGGAGGGTAGTACCTGCATAGAATGGGTCCTGGAGCCCAGAAGCTGGATCTGGGGCTTTGTTGCAGCTGGCTTGGCTGAAGGGCTCTTGGCTGATGGGCTCAAAGGTCTCCATGCGAGAAATGCAGTGTTGGCTGGAGCAGGACCAGCTTGAGCCACCCCCACGCCTTTTAAAGCCCCTTTGTCTTCTCCCCAGAGCTGGCAGCTGAATGAGCTCACTGTGCTATTTGTGGAGCCTAGCCCCCTCCCTTCTCTCTGCTGCCCCACAAGCCCCGGTGTGATGGACGTGGACACCTGCCTACCCTTCCCCCCCCCACCCCCCACCCCACTGGACAATGAGGTCTGCTTGGCTAAAAATATCCCCCAGCCACTAACTGCAGTCTTACCCAGCAGATAGGAAGGGAGGGGTGCTAAAATGAGGATTGGGGATAAGCATGCGATCCTGGGCGTGCATCTGGAATTTCTTGGTGGGATATTGGACATTCTCAGGGATGACAGATTCTAAATCAATGTCCTTAGCCTCTGTTCCAGACTTAGATGCACAAAATTCTACGGATCAGAAATCAGAATGGTAGAGGGGAGGAATGAGAGATGAGAACTAGAGGGGTAATCCTAGATTTTCAAGGTGACAAGAAAGGTCTCTGGAGTAGAGGCATGGGACAGGGAGAAAGTTCACCCTTAGACCTTGTTCTGTAGCTCACATCAAAAATAGCAAAGAGCTTGAGATAAGTGGAACTGGCTTTTTCTGCCCAGGCCTACATTCTTGCATGAGATAAGGAGTTGAAGATCCCTCCCTCTACCACTTCCTAGGGATCTCATGACTATCCCATAGGCTCCCAGTCCCCAGGAGCCCAGCTGAACTTAGAAATGTCAAAGGTAGCTCTAAAGCTATGCCTGAAATTAAAACTGAAAAGCCCCTGCCCTGCTTCCAAATACTCCCCTGCTTCATGTCTGCACTCTGCCCTCACCCTGTCCCACACTTAGCAAATCCTAGCAGCACAACAAGCAAGCCCTTTGTTGATTTCATGTCCCTTTCCAACTTCCCTACTCACTCTGTTCCAGGGCTGGGTTGCACCACCTACACCTTTTGCCACACTGGTTCAAACAGTAAAAATAGTGAGAACTGCGAGAATAATTATTTTCCCCTTCTGCTCATCACTCTTCTCCACTTGTCCCCACGACTATACCCAAAGGAAGGATAAAAAGTACAGTTATGGAGGGGTAGGACTCAGACTGAAAGATCCTGGCGAGGGAAAAAGGGTTCAGGCACTCACTGGCTTGCTTGGCCTTCTGGGCGTAGGTAGTAGTGAGGTCTTCCGCCACCGGATGGGGAACAGGCCCCACCATAGGGATGAGATTAGGGCCAGGCCGGAGGGGGCCGTGGGGCAACAGCAGGGCCTCGGCTGGGGGTGGCTGAAGGGTTGTCCCATCCTCCCAAGATGGGGAGCTCACACGGCTGTCACCCTGACCGGGAGGACTAGCGATGGCAGGTGCTGGCTCCGCAGGGCTGTCGGATAGGTAGACCTCATCAGGCAGGGCTCCTGGAGGGGAGGGCCTCGTGGGGCCTCTGCGGCGGGGTCGGCGGGGCTTCTCCTGGGCGGCGGGGCCATCGGCATCACTGTCTGTCTCTCCATAGTAAGCCTCACTGTCAGGGGGTGAGAGGAGGCTCCCAGGCTGAAGAGGCTGGGGAACTGGAGCGCCAGGGGGCTCAGGACTCAGTGGCGACAAGGGCGACAACACCTGAAGCTCACCAGGGGATGGAGACCGCACAGGCCCCTCGTCCTCTGCCCTGGATGGGAAAGAGGACAGAACTTGAGAAATGGTTGGGTGGCTGACAGCTGGTGAGATCTAGAGGGGATGGGAGAAGGAAGGAGGGAGACAGGGGACTGGCATATGGGCTGAATGGATGGGCAGGGAAGAGTGGGGATCTGCAGACAAACCGGGAGACAAATGTGCCTGCAGGGCTGTGAGTGAACATGGGCTTGGAGGGAACTGTGATGGCGAGGAGACGGGCAAGTGCTGAAGTAGGCGCACACACGCGAATACCCACTGGACACCCCCAGCCCTTAACTTCAGATCCACGGGAGCCCCCGGGAGGCATAGCCAAACATCTACACTCCAGCACAGACTTACAAGCACAAGTGGGTACTTGGTAGTAGCTGAAGCCAGGCCAGTGAGACACAGAGCTGAGACAGGCATTGGGAGCCCTGGACTAGGGGATGAGGAGGGCTGGGGTGGGAAGGGTCCATACCGCCGCACCGTGAGGACCAGCTGATTCCCCGAGGCATCAATGAGGCTCATGGCACTGGCATGAGAGAGGCTGGTGCAGGAGACTCCATTGATGGCCAAAAGCTGGTCCCGCTCTCGGAGTCCTGCTCTGCCAGCCTGGCTCCGTCTTCGGATCTGAGGAGGTGTTGGGAGGAGAGACTGTAGGTGAGGGAGGGCTCTAAGTGGGGCTAGAATGGAAGAAGTCGGGACAGGAAGGACCTATGCATGGAGGGGATATACTCTGCAGGGTAAGAAGGGATGGGGAGGAACAGGAAGCTGCAGTTGAGGGGGGCCTATCTAGAGGGAAGAAGGCACAGATTAGAGGGAGTAAGATACCTCATGTGAGAGAAGGTAGGGGAATCACCTGATCAAAGAGGCTTGGGGAGACCTGCAGAGGGGAAGTACGAGAAATGACAGCTGGATCCCCTAAAGATTTCCCTTCAAGGGCACTCTCTTTACTAGCCAATAGTTCTCTTCTAGGCCATTACCTACAGTCAGGATTTTAGAACATTATTCCAGATTGGAGGGAGTCCAGCAGATTCTGGGAGGTCGTAGCTGTGTGTGTGTATGAGTGCCATGCGCGCACACACACACGTACGTGTGTGGAAGCGATAATAATAGTGGTGATGGCGATCACTGACTGAGTGCTCACTGAATGTTAGGTATGGCGCCAAGCACTCTACATGTCTTACTGCATTAATCCTGAGACGGGGTCTATGAAGTGGGTACTGTTATTACCCACATTTTACAGTGGAGAAAACTAAGCCCGTACGGTGAAACCAAACACATAACATCTTCGTCTGACAGGCCAGATCTTGCCATAAACCCCCTAGCACCTAACCTTCCTAGCACCTAAAACGTCTTGCCTCATGAGAGAAAGGGTCTGGTGACGGGAAAGAGGAGCACTGAAGGCCTGGGCAGGGCAGGGCAGGGCAAGGCAGGGCAGGGCAGGGCTGAGTAAGACAGCCTCAGCTCATCACATACCAATACAGTTCAAGAAAAATTAGAACCTTCCCTACATTCCTGGAATTTGGAGTAGAGACATAGACTCAGGAGAGCAATGACTGCGTGCCCAGAACTGGGCCTCTGCTCTATGGTGCCGCAGGGAACTGAAGCAGTCTTTCTTTCTTTCTGCTCCCGGACACCAGGAATTCTTTTCTAATAGCCCCCTCACCCCCCACGAGAAGCTTGTGCTCAGAAACCACTCCTCCCACCAGACGAGCATGCTTCCCTGCCCGCCTGCCCACCCCCACTCCTCTTCTTCACAGCCTCCCACCTCTCCCCCAAAGGCCACCACATGACACTTCCCAGATTCGCCTGGGTTCCCCTTTCCCTGAAAACTCAATGATAGGGGCTCTCCCTTACCTTGGACACCTGTAAAGGTTTCCTCTGCTCGGCACCCCCCTGAAGTCTGAAACCCCAGGGGGCTCCCCCCGACAATGTGACCAGCACCTTCTCCTCAGCACCCATCGCTCAGCTTGGCCTATGGCCCTCGGAGTCTGGACAGTGTCCCAGGGAGAGAAGTCGAGGCACTGGTACCCCGTCCGGCCTGTGTGTATGGCTGTCGTACTCCTGCTGCCCCAGGCCTTCCCCCCCACACCACACACCACGGGCCGGCAGCTTGGCCCTGGGATCAGTACAGTCCGGCACACATGTCCTGTCAATCCGAGCCGGGCTCAAAATAGTTGCCGGCTCTACTCCCTTCCCTCCCCCAGCTGTATGACCTCCAAAGCTAATTATAGTCAAAACTTCTGCCCTCCCCTTTCCCACATTCTCCTACATGGGCCTTGCACTCAGGACTCAGAGTACTAGCTCTAACTAATATACATACTTTACAGGACTGGGCCTTCCCTGATAGGATCATGGACTAATCCCAACTGCTTTCCTCCAAAGCTCATTTCAAAGTGGCAGCCGCAGGGGCTTCAGTTCCATGGCAAGGAATGGCTGGACGTGTCTCTTAAGTTCCCAAGCTCCCCAGAAGTGTGCCCCCTTGCTGCATGAATGTGCCTGTTAATCAAAATGGAGATCCATGTCCCACTGCAGTGCTGGGTGGAATAGAGCTTTTACTAGTTTCCAAATATAAGACAGCATATAGGAGTAGATGATTATATAATGAAATAATCTATTAATGCGTATATATAATGATTCCTAGGTCTCAGCTCTAGGAATTCAGAATTTATTGATCTGGTACCCAGTATTGCTGTTTTATTTCATTTAATTTTTTTTAAAGTTTTCCTGCTTTCGGCAACCATTGTCATTGGGCCACTTTGTGATTCCCTGTTCACTTAGCCACTGAATTTTAGGGACTTGCCAAAAATTAGAAGTAACTCCCTTTTCTGGTCGAAGCCTAATTATACTTTTTAAATAGGCAATGATGCAAGAATGTCTAGACACCAAGAGTTTTACAGGACAAAACATGATTCTTATGCCATAACTTTATTTTATGCAAATCAGTATCACAAAACACTGAGATGGTCTAATAATGGGTTCTGAATGTCCTAAGTCTATGCTACTTCTTTTTTCTTTTCTTTTCTCTTTTCTTTTCTTTTCCTTTCCTTTCTTCCCTTCCTCCTTTCCTTTCTTGCTTTTTTCTTTTTTCCTTTAGTATATCTAAGCAGATCCAGACTCTGACTAACATCTGGGAGGTAGACAAAGAGGTTTTGCCAGCCTTCCCACTCCAGGCTCATGCTTCCGGGGTTTCTGGTTCTTTTTATATTCCCTCTTGGGGAGAAACGATTGGTAGTCTAACATTGAGTCATAACTCTAATACCTCATTCAGGTCGGCATCATGGACAGGCTCTTTCTATGCTTTCATAGCAACATTAAACAGGTTTACTTTGGGATCGCAGGTGGGTTTTTTGTTTTTTGTTTTTACAGAATCTTTGCAAGGATGCATGTTTCATTTTTGCAATAATATTAAATATATCTTGCACCCCCAAATCTTATTGGCATTTAAAAATTTTTTTATTTATTTACTTGCGAGAGAGAGGGAGCACGTGTTGGGCAGAGGGACAGAGGAAGAGGGACAAGCAGACTCTCCGCTGAGCAGGGAGCCTGCCACTGAGCTCCATCCCAGGACCCTGAAATTATGACCTGAGCTGAAGGAAGATGCTTAACTGACTGAGCCACCCAGGTGCTCCCTTATTGGCTTTTTATTGGTATTGTGAACTTTATAGATTAATTTAGGGAGAATTGACATATTTTTGATGTTAGGTTTTGCTACCCACTGGAATATTCGTTCCTAGATGGCAAGGATTTTTCTCTGTTTTGTTCAGTTTTGTATCTCCAAAGCCTAGAAAAATGCCTGGCATGTTGTAAGTGCTGTTTTTCCTGAATGAATGAATGAATGAATGAATGGGATGCCTTTACATTTGTTTTGATCTTATGTTCCTCAGAAGGGTTTTAAACTTTCTTTGTGGGCACCTGGGTGGCTTAGTGGGTTAAAGCCTCTGCCTTTGGCTCAGGTCATGATCTCAGGGTCCTGGGATCGAGGCCCTGCTGAGCAGAGAGCCTGCTTCCTCCTCTCTCCTCTCTCTCTGCCTTCCTTTCTGCCTACTTGTAATCTCTCTGTGTCAAATAAATAAAATCTTTAAAAAAACCTTTCTTTGTATAAATCTTGTACATTTTTCTTTCTTTTAAAATTTATTTATTTGGGCGCCTGGGTGGCTCAGTGGGTTAAAGCCGCTGCCTTCGGCTCAGGTCATGATCCCAGGGTCCTGGGATCGAGGCCCACATCCGGCTCTCTGCTCAGCAGGGAGCCTGCTTCCTCCTCTCTCCTCTCTCTGCCTGCCTCTCTGCCTACTTGTAATCTCTCTCTCTGTGTCAAATGAATAAATAAAATCTTAAAAAAATAATAAAAATAAAATTTATTTATTTTTGGTTTATTTATTTATTTTAATTTCAGTATAATAGTTAACATACAGAGTTACATTAGTTTCAGATGTACGAAGTAGTGATTCGACAATTCTATAGATTACTCAGTGATCATTTTATCTACTTCACCTATCTCTCCACCCACTTCCCTTCTGGTAACAGTCAGGTTATTCTCTATGGTCTTCCTATATATATAAGTCATATATATATATATATATATATACACACTATATATACATATATATAGTCTATATATATACACTATATATACATATATATATAGTCTATATATATATTTAATAAGTCTATTATTACTTTTTTTCTCTGTCCATTTGTTTTGCTTCTTAAATTCTACATATGAGGGGCGCCTGGGTGGCTCAGTTGGTTAAACGACTGCCTTTGACTCCAGGTCATGATCCTGGAGTCCCAGAATTGAGTCCCACATTGGGCTCCCTGCTTGGCGGGGAGTCTGCTTCTCTCTCTGACCCTCCCCTGTCTCCTGCTCTCTCTTTCATTCTCTCTCTTTCAAATAAATAAATAAATAAATAAATAAATAAATAAATAAATAAAATATTTTTTAAAATTCTACATATGAATGAAATCATATGGTATTTGTCTTTTTCTGACTTATTTCAGTCAGCATTACACCTTCTAGATCCACCCATGTTGTTGCACCTAGTATTGCCATTTTAAAAAGTACCACAGAAGGGGTGCCTGGGTGGCTCAGTTGGTTAAGCATCTGACTCTTGCCTTCAGCTCAGGTGATGATCTTCCTGGTCAGGAGATTGAGCCCCAACTTGGGCTCCCTGCTCATCAGGGAGTCGTCTTCTCCTCTATCTCTCCCCCTCTACCTCTCTCTCAAATAAATAAATAAATAAATAAATCTTTAAAAAAAATAAAAAGTACCACAGATGAATTTAATGTGCAGTGCTGAGCAATGTAGAGGAATTCTAATCAGCCCTGCCCCATCTGAATTGTTGCCTCTTCCATAAAGCCCTTCCTGCCCATCTCCCAATTTCGTTCCTATAGAATTAATCCTCCTTTCCTCTGGGCAACATATGTATCTCATTCATATTTTTATTGCATTTCTCAGCCAATATTGTAGTTTGTTTATAGGCCTGTCTTCCTCCCAGACGGTGAGAAATTTGTGTGTCTTTTTAAAGATTTACTTATTTATTTGACAGAGAGAGAGAGAGAGAGATTACAAGTAGGCAGAGAGATAGGCAGAGAGAGGAGGAAGCAGGCTCCCTGCCGAGCAGAGAGCCTGATCCTGGACTCCATCCTAGGACCCTGAGATCATGACCTGAGCCAAAGGCAGGGTTAAAGGCATCCTTTAACCCACTGAGCCACCCAGGCATCATCGACGGTGAGAAATTTGAAAGGACTATATGCAATAGCCCATCGACAGCCCAGAGAGCAATGCCTGATGTGATGGATGCTCAATAAATGTTGGCCAAATTAAAGAATTTCTTATACTGCACAGGTGGTCATGGAAAGATGGATTCAGATGGTGTGCCATAAACATGCCAACCCATGTTAATAATAAAATTTCTACTTATTTTTGGGTTTCCATTCAATGAATGTACTCGAAGAGATCTCTTTCTGTTATAAATCATAACATAATGATGCGGTAAGTAGAGTTATCAAAAGCTACAGAGTTTCCTGGAATAGCTGCTCTACTGGTGTGCTAAATGCTGTTCGCCTTGGTGTATGATGTAGTCATAGAAAACATTTCAGGCTTAGTGTCTAGACTGGACTTGGAATCTTGTTCCACCATTTATTAGTTGTGTAATCTTGGGCAGTTACTTGACTTCATCAGTAAAAAGAGTATCTAAATGCTCTTTTTCAAAATTTAAATTTTATTATTTTTTTTTGAGAGAGAGAGAGAGAGAGTGAGTGAGAGCAAGCTGGAGGAGGGGCAGAGAGAGAGGAAGTGAGAGAATCAAGCAGTGCACAGCCTGATGTAGGGCTCAGTCTCACAACCCTGAGACCATGACCCCAAGATCGTGACTTGAGCGGAAATCGAGTCAGATGCTTAATTGACTGAGCCACCCAGGAGCCCCTCTAAATATCTTTTCACTCACTAGTCAAATACTTATTGCTTGCTACATGTCAGCCATTGTGCAATGCCAGTGACTTTCAATTAACCTTGAGTATGCATTAGAATCACCTGACAAAAAAATTTTTAAAAAAGATTTTATGTTTGGGCGCCTGGGTGGCTCAGTGGATTAAAGCCGCTGCCTTCGGCTCAGGTCATGATCCCAGAGTCGTGGGATCGAGGCCCACATCGGGCTCTCTGCTCAGCAGGGAGCCTGCTTCCTCCTCTCTCCTCTCTCTCTCTGCCTGCCTCTCTGCCTACTTGTAATCTCTCTCTCTGTGTCAAATGAATAAATAAAAAAAAAAATCTTTAGGGCGCCTGGGTGGCTCAGTGGGTTAAAGCCTCTGCCTTCGGCTCAGGTCATGATCTCAGGGTCCTGGGATCAAGGCCCGCATCGGGCTCTCCGCTCAGAGGGGAGCCTGCTTCCTCCTCTCCCTGTCTCTCTGCCTGCCTCTCTGCCTACTTGTGATCTCTATCTCTGTGTCAAATAAATGAATAAAATCTTTTTTAAAAAAATAAATAAAAAATAAATAAAAAAATAAAAAAGATTTTATGTTTAAGGCTCCATATTGCACGTGAGGCTCAAACTTGCAACCCTGAGATCAAGAGTTGCATGCTTTACTGACTGAGGTAGTCAGGTGCCCCTCACTTGGCAAAATTTTATTTTATTTATTTTAAAGATATTATTTATTTGACAGAGAGAGACAGAACAAGTAGACCAAGCAGTAGGCAGAAGGAGAGAAAGAGCCATTGCCGAGCAGAGAACTGGATGTGGGGCTCCATCCCAGCACCCTGAGATCATGACCTGAGCTGAAGGCAGACACTTAACCAACTGAGCCACCCAGACCTGGAAAAATTTTAAAGCTACTAGCTCTCTAAAATAAAGACAGTTTATAGGATTAGATGATTGTGTAATGAAATCGTCTACTAATATATTTTTTATATTTAATACATATAACAATATAATTACATATAGTAATATGTGTACATGTAATATATGTATTAATTACAATAGTAAATATAATTAATTACATGTGGTAATATGGGATATAATTAATTGCATATAATAATGTGTACAGGATTAGATGATTGTGTAATGAAATAATCTAATATATTTATATACTATATTACATTTATAATGTATATATTTTTAAGTATAATAAATATTATTCCTATGTTGATATGAGAGTCAAATGGGATAAATTATGTGAGAATGCTTAGCAAAGGGCATAGCCTAGGACAGGTGTTCAACAAATGTTAATTGAATTTGGCAAATTACTAATCTAGACTAGTAGGTCTCAGCCTTCAGTATGCTATTGAATTGTCTGGAGGGCCTAAAACCTTGACTTGCTGGGTTTCACCTCACAAATTTCTGATTCAGTATGTCTAAGGTGGGCCTAATATTTGTGTTTCTAACAGGTTCCCAGGTGATACTGATACTGTTGATCCTAGGATCACACTTGGAGAACCACTGACCTCAACTATAAACTCTTGAGGACAGGAATAATTGGCCTGCTTACTAAAGCATGCTCAGTGCCTAATATAGCTTCCAGCACAGACTAGAAGTGCAATTTTTTTCAATGAATGAACCACTTCATGCCTCAGAATAACTGTTACTTACTGTCAATCACAGGAGAACAAGAACTTTTGTTCACTACTGTATTTCCAGAACCAAGAACATGGCTTGGCACACAGCAGTGCTAAAAATAAAATAAAATAAAATAAAAATTGTTAAATGAAGAGCTATTATTGAAAGGACTAAGTGAGGTCATGTATATTTTTAAAAATCCTACAACTATTAGCTACAACATTGTTATTCATTAAATGGGCGAATAATTACTCCAGGAACTGTAGGTCTTCCAACAGGCTGGGGGCATTCTGAGTGCAGAGATCATCGGGCCCTAGGAGAGCTCTGCGTCTAAACTAAGCCACTGTATAAAAGTGGTTAACTAATAACATCTGACATTTACTGAGTGATTGCTATGGTCCCAAGCAATCTATGTGACTCGTCTAAATCCATCCTCTCAACAAATTATTATTAGAAGGGCATTTCATATTCTCTCCCATTTCACAGATGAAAGAAACTAAGGCAGAGACAGCTGCCCAAGCTGGCGGGCTGCAGAGCCAGAACTCGATCACACTAAGTCTGAAAGCAGAGTTAGTACCCTTTATTATAATACGTTCCGTAATCTCATAACCAGCCAGTGTCACGGGTGAAAGCAACTTCGTAGACGGAACTCATAGGGGTCAGGGGTCAGCAGGAAGTGGCTCCAGGACTCTAGATCAGAGGTCACTAATGCGTCATAGGAGGATTGTGGGGCGTTACTAAAGATAGTTTGACTTAGCCTTTTCGATTGCGTCTCAGTTAGTGGGACCGTAAAGTGACTAGAACATCTGGGGGTAAATAAAAGGCGGAAACGCATAAGAACCTGCGGGCGCCGCCATGATGGGAGGGGGCGGTGGCGCATGCGCGGCATCCGGGTTCTTGAGCTCGCGTCTACTGCAGACGTGGCAGAAGGAGTGTCCGGCTCCGGAGCGTGGGGGAGGGACTTCCGGGGACGACGCTCCGGCCCCCTCGGAACCGGAAGTTGGGCCTGGGATCCTTGACGTTAGGAACGAAGTCGAACCTGGATCTGGAGCCGGGTGAGGAGTGGCATCGGGAGGTTGGTGGGTAGGAAAGCAGGCGAGAGGCCGGAGTATCACTGACCTGATCGGGGTCCGGTCTGAGAAGGAAGGGAGGAGCCTGGGGGCGAGGCACAGGGAGAGACCCTCACCTCACGCATCCACAATCCTGGATCAATTCTAGACCCTCCCTTCTCTCCTCCCGGCCCAGATTCCGGCTCCCGCTTCCTGCCCCGAGCCTGTTGAAGGGCACAAGTCCCTAGGTCTCCATGCTTAATGGATCAGCCCTCTCGTCGCGGCCCGAGAAGCTAGTTTGGCTTCTTGCTCTTGATCCCCGGCGCTCCCAGCCTCCACAAGCTCGGCTACTTTCAGAGTTCTAGGAAGCTTGCTCCGCCCCCTGGGTTGTCACCCTCGGCTGTCTACACAGAATGGAGTCCAGACTTGAGCCTTACGCCGAACTCTTGGGTGTGAGATGGTTTCCTGGCGAAGAAGCTCCTTTCCTCCGACCCCCGCGCCCACATTGACTTTAGGAAGATACAGAAGGGGTCATCTCTCACGCTTAGTGTGACCTGTGCAAGGTTTAGGATTTGGAAGAACAGTTCCTGGGATGGCTGTAAGATTAAAGAATTCTAGTCGAGAAGCAGCTCAGCTTTTCTATAATCCAGATGACCCTCTCTAGCAAATGGGAGAGGCCCATTGTTTTACTGCAGCAGCTGTGACTGTCCTGCTTCTTGTGCCCCGTCTGTCTATAGAGTAGTTGGAATGATCAGGTTGTTTAGATGTGATTAGATAGTGTTACTCTTGGAAGGACCTGGGAAAGGCCCTCTAATTCATTCCTCTGTTGCTGGGCAAGATTGTAATAACTTTAGTGGTGGCCTAGATTCGTGACAGGCATGTAAGGAAAGCAGAAACAGAATAGTTGGAGAAGTGCATGGGATTTGGGATACTCCTAGCTCCTCTGCTTGAAGGTTAGATGAATATCTTTTTACATGAAATATAACTTTGTCACTGATCCTTGAACTCTTTTCCTAGGTTATTGTGAGAAGTTTTTGTGCCTGGCCTGCACTTAATAGCGTCTGGTACCCTGCTAGAGCTTTTGGGTGTTCTTTACATTTAATGATTTTAATGCTTCAGTTCTCAAATCCATACATTCTTTTGGTGGGAAGACTGGAAATGGGGTAGCATTTGAATGATTGCAGTTCAGCCAAAGAATTTCATTTCTCTAATCAGTTACTCTAAAATTTGTCTTTTGAGGAGGAAGGAATTTTGCTGGTCTGTTTTATGTGTATAGCCTGAGTGATTAAAAATGACTAGCACATTAGAGGGTATTCAGTGTTTGTTGAATGAACCCATGCTAGAGTGGATGAATTGGAAGTGGGAACATTGTTTCATTTACTTATAATATCACAGTAGTTCATCAGTGGCCGGACTCCTTGTGTGACTAGATACTAGAAATCATTACCACTGGGGAATGGAGGCTGTTGCCCCATTCCATTTGGCCTGTCTAAAGTTGAAATGTATACCCTTTTGGCAGTGACAAAGCATGGGGTTCACAGTAACAAATCTTTACTTTGAGGAGGTAATCTGGCTACTGGCTGGGACAGAAAATTACAAAGATCCTGTGGTAGTATGGGAACAATTAGGTTGATAACTGCCTGAAAAGGTCAGTCCTTTTTTATGTCTTCTTCCTACCCTATATAGTTGCTCTGTCTTTAGAAAGTTGATTTTGACTAATTTCTCTCTTCTTTTTCATCTTTTAGGTGAGACCGAGTTGGGGATGCACTCATAATGAACGTCAACCAGTCAGCTCCACCTCTGCCACCATTTGGGCAGTCCCAGGCTGTCTACCCAGGGTATCATCAATCCAGCTATGGTGGGCAACCGGGTTCCACAGCTCCCCCAACTCCCTATGGAGCCTACAATGGCCCAATACCAGGCTATCAGCAAACACCTCCCCCAGGTATGTTTCCAAGTTTCCTTTGAGCTAAGGAGGGGAAGCAGTGTGTTCAGGTTGGGTGGTAATTGCCCTACCTAAGCTGCCTAGAGAGTTGGGATGGCTGGGATTGAGGAACATGACTGTGGCTCTCAGTCACTGAGAACTTGGTGGGCAGTCTGCCCTTCCCTGTTTTTACATGAGTTCTGCCTTAAGACATCTAGTGGAAGCGCATCTAGTTTCAGTGGCAGTTCACCTCATGTGAGTGTCACCCTATACAGCCTCAATTGCCTGCTTTGTTCACAGCTGGATGGCAAGGTTGTGGTCACAGCTCCTCCAGAGGCTGTGACCAGGATTGAATGTTTCCTGTTGACCTAAAGTCTCCCTGAAATCACTTGTTCTTCATATATATTGATAATGCCTCTTACTGGATGAATGATTCTATCCGTAAACGACCCAGTGACAGGGAAACTAATTCATGGACAAAAAGTGTGGTGTTCGTGTGTTTCTCCTGTCTTTCTGCTCCTATCATTCTTTGCCTTTGCTTGAGTTTCATTTGCTTCTTAGATGCTTTGTAATATCAGGGCAATAAGAGAAGACTTATCTGGTGCTGCCTTAGGATCAGTGTTTGGCTTTTATGTTACTCTTTCAAGAAGAGCAGCTGGTCATCTATGGATTGTCCATATGGCTTTTTGGGAAATGGCTAACAGTAGATCTTTGATTAGGCTAGCTGAAGATTTAGGGTACACCAAACATTTTACGCTTTTTAAGATAGTAAATTCCATATAGGGGTATGGGGAAAAGAAGACACCAAGGAGGCATAAGTCAGATTTGGGAAATGAATGAAGTATTACCATTTTAATTATAATTTTAAAAAAATTTGTGAAGTGGTGAGATTAGGTCTCAGGTCTTTGGAAGAGACCTTATTCTGGGTTGAGACTTTGGCTGGACAGAGTCCACCTCTGTTCTCTCAGGCTTGTCCTGGCTTATCAGGGTGGAGTTTGGCATTGCCTCAAGAGGAAATTTTGTTGTTGAAAGTGTATCTGGTTCTGTGATAGCTAATGAGCAGGTTCAGATTAATTAACCTGTAAGCAGGTTCTAAATTGTCTAATCTCTGCTGATTAACAGAGCAAAAGAAAAACAACTGTTTGAACAGGGGTCAGCAATATTTCCAAAGTGATGTGCCAACTTACTAATTCCCCGCATTTCATGTGGGAAGGATGATTGAGGACGATATGCAGGAAGGATGGTTGGGGGGAAGTAAAAATAGCTTTGGGGGCGCCTGGGTGGCTTAGTGGGTTAAGCCTCTGCCTTTGGCTCAGGTCATGATCTCAGGGTCCTGGGATCGAGTCCCGGATTGGGCTCTCTGCTCAACAGGGAGCCTGCTTCCCCCTCTACCTCCTCTGCCTACTCGTGATCTCTATCTCTTAAAAAAAAAAAAAAGCTTTGATGCATCTCTGATAAGCAAAAGGGTGGAGTACAGCTTTTGTGAAGACAAAGGTGGCAGCACTAATGGGAGGGCAGATCAGTTGTCTTGACTGAACCACTGGGCAAAATCTCCAAACTGTGTGAACACTTCCCGGAGCCATGTGATATTGGAAGCATCAACACTTAGATGAAAAGAAGATGGTTAAGATAATTAGACTATGTGGAAAAAAGATTGACAGAATGGTCTCCCCAAGAGGAGCCTTTCCTTACAATCTAGTTCAATATATCACTTTATCATCTTCTGCATCAACTTTCCCATATGCTCTAAGTTTTTGAGTTCTGGAGTCGAATCTTTTCCTTAAAAGAGTTGACTTTCTGGGGTGCCTAGCTCGCTAAGTTGGCAGAATAAGCGACACCTGATCTTGGGGTTGTGAGTTTGAGCCCCGTGTTGAGTGTAGAGATTACTTAAAAATTAAAAAAAAAATTTTTTTTTTAAGTTGACTTTTTGTCTAGGGTAAGAACATTAGTCTGATCTGGATTGAGTGAGAGCATATGGTGATCACAGGAAGCTTCTATATCCTTGTAGCTCTGCTTATAGCTTCACCTGTAGTATATCTGTCTAGGAGAGTGGAGACACTTACTGGTCATCCATGTTCAGAATCTGCTGTAACTAGGGTTGCTTGTTCATGGTATCCTTTTGATTGCAAAGCTGTAGTATTGGGCCAGCGAAGGTCTAAGCTTTTTTATCCTTGCTTTACATTCCTTGCTCAGGGTGGAGAAGAAAGTTATTTCCCAATCATTTAGTTTCTGTCCTTTACCCTCAGGTGTGTCAAGAGCCCCACCTTCTTCAGAGGTACCTCCAGCCTCAACAGCACAGGCCCCTTGTGGCCAGGCTGCATATGGCCAGTTTGGCCAAGGAGATGTACAGAATGGGCCAAGCTCCACTGTTCAGATGCAGAGGTATGTACTTGGGTCAACCTGAAATTGGTCTGATGAAACTAGAAGAATTAGGAATAGATGAGGGCCTGTTTCCTCTTCTTTTTTCTTTGCCTCTGTCTTAGATCCTCTTTTCACTTCCCTCCACTTTTTTGTATTTTGTTTTCATTTTTCCAGCTTACTGGTGCTGCTGTTGTCCACTCTGTAGATCATTAACCTATTTTCATACCTATGTTCTTTTGTGTATTCTTTCTCTTTCTGTGAACTTGAGTTTTGTCTTGACTAGACATATATCTTCAGTAATTGTTGTAATCCTACTTAATCTGTCCTCAGAAAGAAACAGGAAAAAGGGATCTCAGATTTATGTCTCATTTGACTTCTTCCTTTCTTCTTGATTAGCAGTTAGTAGGACTTATTGGTTAATAAGTTTGGGTGTGACCAGTTATGGAAGGAAAGATACTCAAAGAAAAACCACATAAATGATAAAAACTTCGGTGGTGCATGATCCAGTAACACCTGTCTTTGTGTGGAAGTCCCCTGAAGGAAGGCATTCTTCTCTGTTGGACTGTTGTTTATTTCTTGGTAAACAAAGAATAAAGTATAACTGTGAGTAGGGTGTGTGGTAATGGAAGAGTCACTTTGTGGCATTTTTATTGAGTATCCAGAATATACATTTTTAGCATGGGATGTTAGCCTGGAGGAAGAGCCTGGGAAATGCTCCCTAACTTTGTGTGTTGGTATAGGGAGTTCATTCATTCATTCATCCACTTAAAAATACTTATTTCGTATTATTACGTGTTGGCTGTTGTTCTGGAGGTTGGAGATAAAAGCAGTAAACAAAACAGACCAAACCTCTGCCCTGATGGAACTTATAATCTAGTGGAGTACACAGAGGAGAACAAGTAGACCAATATAAATAAGAAATAAAATAGAGTAAGGATACACGGAATGCCCGGTGAGGAGGTAGGGAACTGTTTTAAATACATTGGTCAAAGTGATATTTGAAACCTCAGTGAAATGATGAAGGGAGCTATCTGAAGAAGGAGGAAGAGTGTCTTGGGTAGAGGGAGAACAAGTGTAAAGGCTCTGATGGAGAAATTAATTTGGTGGATGTGAAGAAGAGCAAGAGGCCAGTATGGCTAGAGCAGACTGGAGAGTGGACGAGATAAGATAGGAAAGAGCCATATCATAGAGCGCTCTGTAAGCCATAGTAAGAAGTGTAAATTTGGGCCTCCGAGTGACTCAGTTAGTTGTTTAAGCAACTGCCTTTTGCTCAGGTCATGATCCTGGAGTCCTGGGATCAAGTCCCATGTCAGACTCTTGCTCAGTGAGAATTGTGTGTCTTCTTCTGACCCTCCCCCCTCGCAAGCTTTCTCTCTCTCTCTCTCTCTCTCTCTCTCAAATAAATAAATGTTGAAAAAAAAATTTAAGAAGTATAAATTTTGATTTCAGTTGCAGTGAGAAGCCATGGGGGAGTTTGAGCTGGGGAGTTACATGTTTGCAGTTATTTGTTCATTTATGCAATGGGTCTTTTCATTGTAATATAAAACACAAAAAATCCCATACAAAACAAATGTATGGCTTAATAAACTATTATAAAGGGAACCCCCTTGTAACTACAACCCAGATGAAGAAATAGAACTGTCACACACCCCAAAAGAAGCCCCTTCCGTGTGCCTCAATTCAATCATGACTCTCTCCTTATCCCTATAAGTAATGATTATCCTAACTCATAGTAACCACTTTCTTGTGTTTTTAAAAATAGTTTACTCCCAAATGTACATTGCTAGACACCATGGTTTAATTTTGCCTATTTAAAAGCAACAACAACTTGATGAGTCTATAGATTCCCCCCTCTCTCTTTCTTTTTCTTTCTGTTTATCTGTTGAAGACCTGAAGCCAATTGACCTGAAGCATTTCCCACAGTCTGGATTCTCCTGGTTGCAAATTCATGTTGTAGTTCAGCATCTTCCTCTTTCCTCTGTGTTCTCTGCCACTTGGCAGCTGGATCCAGAGACTTGTTATTTTAATATCTTGGTTTTTTTGTTTTTGTTTTGTGATAGTAGTTTTGTGTATGAATTCGTTGGGTTTCCAAAATGCTGATACTTTTTAATTCTTTCATTTTTCATTTATTTATTTGTTTGAATGTCATTATTGACATTTTTCCTCACGTGTTGTTTGGTTACCACTTGTGCAATTCATTTACCTTTATTTACCAGTTTATAAGGGAATGAATTGGCCTTCTCTTATCTACTGAAGATGACCTGTTCTCCCTTTTTTTTGGTTAAAGATTTATTTATCTATTTGAGAGTGTGTGGGTGAGTGCGGGGGAGGGGCAGAGGGGGAGAATCCCCAAGCAGACCCCATGCTGAGCATGGAGCCTGACACCTAGAAATCATGACCTGAGCGGAAACGAAGAGTCAGATGCTCAACCGACTGAGCCACCCAGGAGCCCCATCTCTTCTTTTTCTTGAGGCCATAGGATGATAGAATTAGAGTATTGAAATATGCCATAATTTCTCATCTGTTTTATCTCTTATATACAACAGTCTCAGTACAGTGATACTAACACTATCACAAATGTGTTTCCTAAAAACAGTATCTTTTAAAAATTTTGCATATACTGCCCTCATTCTCTTATAATTTTTAAAAAAGATTTTATTTATTTATTTGACAGAGAGACACAGCGAGAGAGGGAACACAGCAGAGGGAGTGGGGAGGGAGAAGCAGGCTTTCCAAGGAGCAGAGAGCCTGACAGAGTCTGACGTGGGGCTAGATCCCAGGACCCTGGGATCATGACCTGAGCTGAAGGCAGACGCTTAATGACTGAGCCACCCAGGCGCGCCTCAGGTTATCTTCTTATTACTACTTGCTTAAGCAACTGGATAAATAATGCTGTTTACTGAGGTGAGGTATATTTGATGAGGAGCAGATTTTGGGGTGAATTGAAGGGTTTTATTTTGTACATTATAGGTTTAAGAAACTACTAGCTACCAAGTAGAGTTATTGAATATGTAGCTGTATATACAGATCTACAGGTAAGGAATGATGTCAGGACTAGAGATAAAAATTTGGGAGTCTTCAGTGTAGAGATGTTATTTAATGGCATAGGACTAGATGAAGTCATTTAGAAAGTGATCACTGACAGTAAAGAACAGAATTGAGGGGATGCCTGGGTGGTTCAGTTGGTTGAGCGTCTGCCTTTGGCTCAGGTCATGATCCCATGTCCTGGGATCAAATCCTGCATGGGGCTCCATGCTCAGTGGGGAGCCTGCTTCTCCCTCTGCCTGCTGCTATCCCTGCTTGTGCGCGCACACTTGCTCTCTCTGACAAATAAGTAAATAATGTCTTTAAAAAAAAAAGAAGAGAATTAAGAACGGAGCCTTGGAGCTTACCAGCATTTATTTTTATTTTTATTTTTTAAAGATTTTATTTATTCATTTGACACAGAGAGAGAGATTACAAGTAAGCAGAGAGGCAGGCAGAGAGAGAGGAGAGAGGAGGAAGCAGGCTCCCTGCTGAGCAGAGAGCCCGATGTGGGCCTCGATCCCAGGACCCTGGGATCATGACCTGAGCCGAAGGCAGCGGCTTTAACCCACTGAGCCACCCAGGCGCCCTCTTACCAGCATTTAAAAGGAGGTCTGAGGAGGGGCCATCAAAAGACAATGAGAAAGAACAGTAGTGAGATCGGAGATTAGCCAGGAGAGTGTGGCATCCTGAAACTAGGTGAAGAAAGTATTTCAGGAAGGCAGGAGAGTAATCAGCTGTGTTATTTGCTGCTGAAAGGTAACATAAGGACTGAGAATTAATTGATCATTGTGTTGGGTGAGGTTTGGCATCATTGATAGATGTGGTTCCAGTGAGATATGAAGACAGCTGTCTCATTGGAGTGAGTCAAAGAGTTTTACTTGGGGGACGCCTGGGTGGCTCAGTGGGTTAAAGCCTCTGCCTTCGGCTCAGGTCATGATCTCAGGGTCCTGGGATTGAGCCCCACATCAGGCTCTCTGCTCATCAGGGAGCCTGCTTCCTCCTCTCTCTCTGCCTACCTCTCTGCCTACTTGTAATCTTTCTGTGAAATAAATAAGTAAAAAATCTTTAAAAAAAAGAGTTTTAGGGCGCCTGGGTGGCTCAGTGGGTTAAAGCCGCTGCCTTCGGCTCAGGTCATGATCCCAGGGTCCTGGGATCGAGGCCCACATCGGGCTCTCTGCTCAGCAGGGAGCCTGCTTCCTCCTCTCTCCTCTCTCTCTGCCTGCCTCTCTGCCTACTTGTAATCTCTCTCTCTGTGTCAAACGAATAAATAAAAAAAAAAATCTTTAAAAAAAAAAAAGAGTTTTAGTTGGGTAGCAGATTAATATAACCTGAAAACCCTTCTGCTACAAACATCTAGAAAGGAGAGAGGAAATAGAAGCAAAAAATGTTTTTTAAGCGTGTAATCAAGCTTAAAAAGAAAGAAAGTGAAATCCTCAAGTGCCAGAGACCAAGTAGGAACAGAAAATCAGAGTGTAAGTAGATACCATGGCTGCCTATGGAGAGGGCGGGAATGATCGTTTTTGAGAACTTGAGGACTTCAATTTAAGGAGGTACTGGGGAGGGCACCTGGGTGGCTCAGTGGGTTAAGCTCAGGTCATGATCTCAGGGTCCTGGGTCCTCTGCTCAGTGGAGAGCTTGTTTCCCCCTCTCTCTCTGCCTGCCTCTCTGCCTACTTGTGATCTCTCTCTCTGCCAAATAAATAAATGAAATCTTTAAAAAAAAAAAAAATGGTGGTACTGGGGATGGGGGATGAGTCCTTGGGCTTTTCTGAGCTGGGATTTGGACTGGAGACCTTATTTATGAAATGTGGACCTGGGCCGCACCTTCCGTGAACTGGCAGACTGGGAAGAAAATCTGCACATTGGCGCCGGGGGATATTAAGGAATCTTATTTCTTGTGGTCTGACTGTGGGTAAGTGGTGAGAAAAGTGTCTTAGGACCGCAAGTGGACACAAGGGATCTTCTTGGGTAATGAAAAGGTGCTAAAATTAGACTCTGGTGATGGTTGCACAATTCTCTAAATTTACTAAAAATCATTGAATTGTACACTTAACAGGAATAAATCTAATGGTATAGAAATTGTATTTCAAAGCTTTTAAAAAAAATCATCTTGGGTGGCTGTACTGTTGGAGTATCTTATAGAAGGAAATGTGAAACAACCGCACTCCCTCAGCTCAGGCCGTAAAGGATTCTCAGAGAAAAAAAATAAATTGATTAGACTAAATAGAGACTATCAGGGGAGAGCAGATAGTGGACTAGTTCCTTGAAAACATTAAGGCAACACAATTGTCAATGTAGAATTATGTACCTCGCTGAGAGAAAGCACAAATAAAGACATTTACAAACAGACTCAGAGTTTACCATGTATAGACCTAATGAGAAAATTATTAAGGGGTAGACTAAGGAAAAAATGGAAAATAAACCCAGGAAGAAGGATTTTTAAAAAGAAAGGGAAATAAGAACTAAAGACGTAGAGATGGAGCATAGACCAACCAATTCTTTTGTAACGTTTGGCTAAAGGAGGAGCAAAAGCTTGAGGGAGGTATGAGGTTTTAGGGCAATTTTACTTGGCTGGATTTTTATTTTTTTATTTTTTTTAAAAAAGATTTTATTTGAAAGAGCATGAGAGGGCACCTGGGTGGCTCAGTGGGTTAAAGCCTCTGCCTTCGGCTCAGGTCATGATCTCAGGGTCCTGGGATCAAGGCCCGCATCGGGCTCTCTGCTCGGCAGGGAGCCTGCTTCCTCCTCTCTCTCTCTGCCTGCCTCCTGCCTACTTGTGATCTCTCTCTGTGTGTCAAATAAATAAATAAATTAAAAAAAAAAAAAAAGAAAGAGCATGAGAGAAAGAGAGCACAAGTGGAGGGAGGGTTCGAGGGAGAAGCAGACTCCTTGCTGAGCAGGGATCCCGATGCAGGACTTGATCCCATGACCTGAGCTGAAGGCAGGTACTTAACCAACTGAGCCACCCTGGTGCCTTTGCTGGATTTTTAAAAACAATTGAGCTATAACTCACATACCACGTAGTTCGCCCATTTAAAGTGTACAATTCACTGGTTTTTAGTACATTCATAGATATGTGTAATCATCACCACAGTTTGAGAACATTTTCGTCACTGCAAGAAGAAACCTTTAGCCCAGTAGTTACTATGATTTAGCTAGTCCTTCAATCCCCCCCTCAACCCGAAGCAACCACTGCGGTAGTTTCCCTTTCCGCAGTCCGCAAGCAGATGATCCCGTCTCTGACGTACTGTCAGAGGGTCAGTATTAACTTCGTCACAGTGCCTTCATCATTCACTCCCTTTGTCTCATCATGTGGGCATTTTGTCATCTCACATAATCACAAGAAGAAGGGTGAGTATAGTACAATAAGGTAAAGAGAACATATTAAAAAACTATTCAACTTCATACATAATGAGAAAAGTACAAATCAAAAAGCATAAGATTCTACTATGTATCCATCAAAGTGGCAAAATTAAAAAGTCTGATAGTCCCAAATATTGCTGAGGATATGGAGTAGTAGGAACTCTTACCCACTGGTGGTCAGATGCAAATTAGAACAACTACTTTGGGGAAATAATTGGGAATTATCTGTTAAAATTAAAGATAATACATACCTTGTAATCTGGCATCACTAGTAGATCTATGCCTTGGAAAAATTCATGTATATATAAACAAGTATATGAGTGTTCATAGCAATGTTGTCTGTAATATTGAAAAGTTAGAAAAACATATATATCCATCTACATTAAAATACTTAAGTAAATTATGACATATTTACTTAGTGGAATAGCATTTAGTAATGAAAGGCAGTGCCAATATAGGTGAATTTCAAAATCATGGTTGAACAAAAGAAGCCAAACCCAAGGAGTGCGTGTGATGTGATTCTATTTACAAAAGTTTAAAAAAGTGACAGCACTGAACTATGGTTTGTTGTTGTTTTGGGGGCAGGGGGAGGGACAGGGAGAGAATCTCTGCCCAGAGCAGGGCCTGACCTTCGGGCTCTATCTCACAACCCTGATATCATGACCTGAGCCGAAATCAAGAGTCAGATGCTTAACCAAGTGAGCCCCCCAAGCGCCCCTGAACTATGTTGTCTTAAAGACAAGGAAATGATTATTAGGAAGTTAGAAAAGTAGTTATCTGGGAGAAGAGAGAGGGCTGTAGTGGAGGAGAGGCACACAAGGCCTTTGGGTCCTAGTGTGTTCTACTTCTTGACTTGGTTTTTAGTTACATTGATGTTTGCATAATCATTGAATACATATTTGTTTTATGTATTACTTCTATTTCCATTATATTTTACAATTAAAAGTAAAGTACATTGAACTAAGATCAGGTCTGGGTTCTAGTTCTAGCTTGGTTTGCTATTTATACTCTTCGTGTCTTACTTTCCTATATGCTCTGTCCTCATTTTGCTATGAGGAGGATTAAATGAAAGCACTTAGAGATGCTTTGTAAGTTGTAAAGCTATTTACAGATAATATTACTAGGGCATGTGGTAGAGTAACAGGGAGTAGTTGATAGTATTATCCATGTTAATGGAGAGTAGTTGATAGTATTATCCATATTAATGGAGTAGTAACCTGGAATAGAATTATTCGGACAAGGATTTATGAGGATTGGCCATGGAGCTAATAGGATGTTTGGTGGTATGGAAAACAAAAAGTGCAAAGCCCACCAAAGAACTTAGGGAGGTGTAAGGCTCACTAACATAACACTCAGAAAATAGTAATCGAATGAATGAGCGAGTGAAAAGTGTTAAACTGCAACACTGGTAAGAACTAACCAAATATAATAAAATACAAGTTTAGTAGACACTATTTAATAGAGACAAAATAAACAGAAAGGATAAATCAGAATTTCAGTGTAACTGGCTATTGTGAGAATTTGATTCATTCATGAAATCCCATATGGAGCTTGTTATATCTAATAATCTATGTTGTAGATGTCTATGGTAATATCACCATAAAACACCAGTGCAGTTCCTCGTTGATTTGTAATGATGCTGGAAGATTTTGTATTTATATTTTATTTTATTTTATTTTATTTTATTTTATTTTAAGATTTTATTTATTTATTTGACACACAGAGAGAGAGAGAGAGAGATCACAAGTAGGCAGAGAGACAGGGAGAGGAGGAAGTAGGCTCCCCGCCGAGCAGAGAGCCCGATGCGGGCCTCGATCCCAGGACACTGGGATCATGACCTGAGCCGAAAGCAGAGGCTTTAACCCACTGAGCCACCCAGGCGCCCTGTATTTATATTTTAATGTGCCCTCTAATACCATGGGAATGTCCAGTGTAGCTGTCCAAGTAATGAGGCTTTTGCTAGATAAACCCAGCTAGAAGAGTACCTGGTTTATTGTCCTTTTTCTCTAGTCCCCTTCCCGTAGACTTGACATCATCTTTCTGATGAGTACAGAATGTCAAACTCAGCTGACCTGCTTTGCTCTTAACACCTTTGCCAGGATAAAGTAGTTAAGTACTTAGGTTTAAAAGTTGACAGTCGAACTGCATTTGTTTGATCCCACATTGGTTCGGTGCCTCTTGTGTTAATGCTTCTGCACACTTTCCCTTTCAACTTCTTTAGGGCTTCTACTTAGCAGTACTGAGGTATTTTGTTTGTTTGTTTGTTTATTGAGGTGGTTTTTCAACACAAAGGATTAAGTCAGAGGAGGTGATAATCCAGTAAACATTTGATCTGAGGGTGCTTGACTTATGTTTGTGGAGTGAACCTAATGGAAAACAAGATTTGCCATGAATAATCATAGTGCACATCACCAAGAACGTAATATATCTACAAGTATACAAAAGTACCAAGCCATCAAAGAGCCCAGGATGACAGTAAGATGCTGTAGAACAGTACAGTTCCTTGTATGATGTGGAGCTGCTGCCAGCTTTGAAGGGGGTCCCAGCCCACGTCTCACCTCCACCTTCCTTGTCTTCACAGGTTCCCTGGGTCTCAGCCCTTCGGGTCAGTCCCACTGGCCCCTGTGGTCAGCCAGCCAACTGTGCTTCGGCCCTGTGGCCCTCCCCCGACGAGTGCACAGGTGACCGCCCAGCTGGCTGGGATGCAGATCGGTGGTGCTGTGGCCCCAGCCCTTCCCCCTGTGGGGCTGGGCTATGGTGAGTAGCTATGACCACAGGAATGTGACTGTCCCCTTCTTTTTAGAAGCATCAGACTCTGGGGTATACCTGCATCCCTTTTATTTCTTGTGCTTCTGAGTGTCAGCAGATGGGACAATCATTCCTGCCCCTCTCATGTGGAAAGGGAGTGATTTACTGAATAAGAAGGCAAAATGACTAGGGATCTGACTCTACCTCTTCTGCTTCTCAGGCCCACCAACATCGCTGGCCTCAGCCTCAGGAAGTTTCCCCAACTCTGGTCTGTATGGCTCCTATCCTCAGGGCCAGGCTCCTTCCCTTAGCCAGGCTCAGGGTCATCTTGGGGCCCAGCCTCCCCCACGATCTGCCCCACCACAGGCCTCCAGCTTCACATCTCCAGCTTCAGGGGGTCCTCGGATGCCTTCGATGTCTGGTCCACTCCTGCCCGGACAGGGTTTTGGGGGGCCCCCAGTGAGCCAGCCCAACCATGTGTCCTCACCTCCTCCTCAAGCTCTGCCTCCTGGCACCCAGATGACTGGGCCGCCAGGACCACCGCCACCTATGCACTCCTCCCAGCAGCCAGGCTATCAGCTGCAACAAAATGGTGAGTTTTCCCCAGGGTCTGTCTAGGGGCCGAAGGCTTCAGCTCGTCAGGTGTTTTTGTTTGTTTGCTTGCTTGCTTTGAGTATTGCTTGCTAAGTGGCGAACTAGATGGACAGCTTCGGGGTGTTATTACCAGGGTGTAGGGTTTATAAGACATTCTTTTTTCTTTTAGTTCAGATAGCATGGTCTGTCTCTGAGTGTTTATTACCTCGTAATTCTGCACTTATAGGAGTCTGGCCATTTTCCTGAGGCCTTAGAGATAGAAGGGGATTTTGAACTTATCAACCTTGGGCCCTTGTATTTCAGGTTCCTTTGGACCAGCCCGGGGCCCTCAGCCCAATTACGGAAGTCCCTACCCGGGAGCATCCACCTTTGGCAGTCAGCCCGGGCCTCCTCAACCACTGCCTCCTAAGCGCCTGGATCCTGATGCCATCCCAAGCCCTGTAAGTAGATACTTACGTGCTCCTAGGGATGGAGTCGTGGCTGCCAGATAAGTGAGTCAACCTAGATGAGATGTTTGCCTAGCATTTCCTGATTATTTTCCCTTTTTGTTCATCTTCTTGTAGGTATATAACCTAGATGTCATTTTTGACTCTTTGAACTGGAACTTAAGGCCCCAGAAGTCTTTTGGGGGCACTTTTACTCCATAGCTGGGCAGGGAAGGAATGGAAGCGAAGAGTGATCAGTAGTGTCAGGAGAGCTCTGGGTTGACTTCTGCGTTCTGTCACTATTGGACATAGCATGGTAACCTCTGCCCTTGGAGTAGTAGCTGGGTCCAAGTCTTGTCCTCTTAGATGTGGTAGGATAGCAGTCTTCTTAATGGGCAGAGCTGGTGGGAATTCTCTGATGGTTGGTGTTAAGAGAAGGAAAGCCTCACTGGTTTCTCTCTGCCCCTAGTTGGACAGTGTTTTAGGAGGAAACCTCCACAGTACTTTTGTTGGCTAGAATCCTGCTGTGTAGCTGAGGAGAAGTGATCTAAGGTTATAAGGGCAATGTGGGGAAGCTGCTTTTCCCAGGAGGAGGGTGACTCTCACCCTTAGAGTCATCGTCAGAATCCTCAGGCCTTCCTTATCCTGCTTGGAATAGATGTTGGGACTGTACTCCTAAGCGGGGGCTCCTTTATAGTTCTGTCTACAACATTTGCTATGTCAGTTACCTCACCATGCTTAGCCATTGTCATATTCCATTCTGTTCTCTTCCCTCTTCCTTTGGGGAATTACCATGGTGAGGGACCCTGCTGGCTAAGAAGGACCCTAGAGGATTAAGCAGCCTCTCCTTTTCCCCTCCTTCAGGGAGAACGAGAGTCTGGTCTGATGTAAGGAAAGGCTTCTTTAAGCATAAGCACAGTCCTTAGATGGGAGGTTTGGCCTTTCGGAAGGAATATCCCTCTTCCTCCTTCTTAAGATTTCTCCCCTTCAGCCCCTCCCTGTAAAACCCCTGCTTGCTTCCCGTTTGTCCCCTTATCTTTCTCCATCATAGTCCAAGCCATTAAAGCCTCTGTGTTGGGCCAGAGAGACTTGGAATTTCCGACCTAGAGAGGGCCTGATTTCAGCAGTATGAGCTGGGCTCCAGCTGTTCATGTCTAACTCATCAGGGTCGAGAGAAGTAACATCTGCTTCTTGTTCTTTTGTCTCCCTCCCTGTATTCCCCTGCTGCCTTTATTATTAAAACACTAAAAGCAACTCAATGAGCTGCCTCCTCAGCAGAAAACCAGGCACAGAATAGACCCCGATGCCATTCCTAGTCCAGTAAGTGCAGGGGGTGGTGTGTGTGCGTGTCATCCCTGTGTTAATGCCACCCATGCATGCCTGTGACCTCATCTTCACCTCATCCACCATGTTCATCCCTCTCCATCCCCTTCCCTTAGTTCCTCTAGACCCTCGCTTTTACAAACCAGAAGGATGTGCATGTCTCAAGTCACCATGTAATGAAATGACGAGCTGTTAGCAGTGCCTTGAGTATGGGGTGGTAGATCAGGCTCTACGGGTGGGGTCAGGTGGCATGTTAAGCTTTGGTTTTAGTCCTGCTGGGTCCTCCAGGAGCCTGCATGTGACATTTGATAGAGCAGGACAGAGTGGAGTGGTAGGTTCTTCCCCTTTGAGATTGATTTGTCTACAGCTTGTGGAGAACCTTTGGGTAGGTGACGACAAACGTACAAGTTTGGAATACTGGCATTTCTCACAGGGGAAGAGACCGCTGGTTTGGGAAAGTGTGGGCCACTTTCTCATCGGGAAAGTCTGTTTGACTTGATGTATTTCTCAGCTTCAACCCTTTCTGCTATGGGATATGGAGTCTTACTCTCCGTTTACTTTTTCTGGTTTTACCAGACCATCCAGAGTAACTGACCAAAGGTCATCAGCCTACACAAAGATCTGATTGCCAACTTTGCAAAATCTTTTTTTTTTTTTTTCTTTCCTTCCCTTTGCTGGGTCTGTCAAAATGTGGGGGACTGAGGATTGGGCTTGTAAGGATCGGGTACTTAATCCTCTTCTCCCATATTGACACACTGATGCTTACCTGAAAATAAGGCAGCATCTGCTTCCTTACCTTACCTGGTCATTTCTGTTTAATCCTCTCCTCACCCTGTCCCTTCTGCTTTCATTGAGTGTAGAGTCATTCCGGGTAGATTCATTTTTACATAGTCACCGTTGTCTGTTTTCCTGCTCTGACTCAGAATGTGTCTCGGTGAGAGGAGGGGAGGGGAGGCTTGCTGGGGGAGGGAAGCGGAATCTGATCATGTTGGAAGGTTTGTGACGAGACCCGGAGTTTGCTGGAGTGGGGGGAATAGTGGGGTGGTGACCCCGGATTGGGGGTCAGGGTAGTTTATAAAGAAGCCCATTCTCAGTGTTGCCTGTCCTGCATTTTGCTGCTGACTATAGAGCGGAAGATTGGCATTGTAGCATCTTTTGTGATCTCCAGAAGGAGAGCATACCTGGTGCATGAGGTATTCTTGGCAAATTACCAGTTTCCGTGCTGTAGCTCTAGTCTTTCTTTCTCCTGGCTCCCTCGGACCTGGTACTTCCCTTTCTTCTGTCACCTCACTCATTTTACTTCTTCCCTCCAGATTCAGGTTATTGAGGATGACAGGAACAACCGGGGTTCAGAGCCATTTGTTACTGGAGTACGGGGACAGGTGCCCCCCTTAGTCACCACCAACTTCCTGGTGAAAGACCAAGGTAAGGAGGGTATTAATTCCTCCCTAGAAGGCTTTTTCTCCTATGGATAAACTTTTGTCAGTTTTTTGTTTGTTTCTGTTTTTTTTTTTTTTTTAAGATTTATTTTATTTATTTGAGAGAGAGAAGGGGGGGGAGTGCGCACAGGGGGAGGGGCCGAGGGAGAGGGAGAGAATCTCAAGCAGACTCCTGCCCCGCATGGAGCCCGACGTGGGGGGCTCTACTGTGAGATCATGACCTGCACTGAAATCAAGAGTCGGATGCTTAACCGACTGAGCCACCCAGGCTCCCCACTTTTGTCAGTCTTTTGTCAGAGACCAGTCCCTCCTTGGTATCTAGGAGGAAAAGCCGCCACCAGCTGTAGAGTTTATTGGGCCGATGGGGTGGATCAGCAATGGAGAGCTGGTGTCTGGAGGGATTCTTTGATATGACCCTGGTTTTCTACCTCCTCTAGGGAATGCAAGTCCCCGATACATCCGATGCACATCCTATAATATCCCTTGCACATCTGACATGGCTAAGCAGGCTCAGGTGCCCCTGGCAGCTGTCATCAAGCCACTGGCAAGGCTGCCACCAGAGGAGGTAAGTCAGGGAAGGGACTAGAGTATAATGAAAGGGAGGAAGAGGCAGAAGAAGACTTCTTCCTAGAAATGATTCTGGCAGTCATAATGGAGGAAGTCTTGGTTGGGCGGGAAGGGAGAGTATCTTCAGTAGCTTTCTGTCCCAGGGCGCATGCCTGACGGGTGTGGTTGGGATGAAGGGAAAAGCCCAAGAAATTGTTGAATGGGAGCAGGAGCCATATGGGAAACAAACTATGAAAAGAGTTAGGGCCAACTTACAGGGGAGGAGATGGCTGAATGCAGAAGCCTTTCATGGCATGGTCATCTCCAGATGATTACAAGTACATGATCCTGTTTTTCTTCTATACTGTCTGTCATCCCAACTAAGTTAGGGAGTCTTAGGACAGTATATAAGAAAAAAAGGTATATTAGGGTCCAATAGTCCTTCTCTTAACTGACTTGGGCCCTGATTTATCACCACAATACCTGAAATCAGCGTGAAAAGAGAGAGCGAGCTAGTCAGCTGCTCTGCCAGGCTTTGGTAGGATACCCTCATGTTTATGCCTAGCTTATTGAATTTAGGGTAAATTTCTCTGTAACTGGAAGCTCAAGACTCAGTTTATATCCTGCTTCTTTCCGTTTTGCTCTGTGTTTTTCTCTCTCTGGGTCTCAGTGGGAATGGTCAGACACTTGGCTGCTGATCTGTAGGATGACATCTACTTGGGACATTGGTAGGTGTCACACAAACCCAGGGATGGTGGAGGATCAGTGTTAGAGATACTTGGCTGGGGAAGGAAGCAGAGTTAAGATCCCTAGGGCAAAGAGTGAAGAGGATGGAAGACAGGGCCAGAATTGAGAATCTTAGGTAGTCTTTGGCTTTCTCCTTATATGCCCATGGCAGCTCCTGATGTGGTCGGGGCACTTTCACAGGTCTTTTCTTTCAAAAAGTGGAATTCTGGAGCTGAGGAATAAGAAGGGGGACCTATAGAATTTGAACTCTTAGGGACATTCCTGTGACCAGTACCCTCATCATTTATCTTCATTCCCCTTCACTGTACTCCCTCCTCAGGCAAAATAGCTTCTCCCTGCCCTCCTCCCTTCAGCTTGTTCCGCTTCACCTATTGCCACATGTCTCAACCCACCGTAGCGTTCCACTGTCTGAGCCCCTCCCCTTTGATCCTCAGGCTTCTCCGTATGTCGTGGACCATGGGGAATCTGGCCCTTTGCGCTGCAATCGCTGCAAAGCATACATGTGTCCCTTCATGCAGTTCGTTGAGGGAGGGAGGCGCTTCCAGTGCTGCTTTTGCAGTTGTATCAATGATGGTATGTCCGCAGGGGCTGGGACCGGGGGGATGTACTTCTGTATTGTATCTTTGTTATTCTCTTTCTAGTGTGATAGGTGAGGTTGCCTTATTTAGGAACTGGGGAAGTAGGGCACATATGGGAATGTGGGGCAGTGGAGTGAGCTCAGCCAGAGCCAGACTTAGTAAGACTGAGAGTGGATATTTGAGTAGTAATCTGCCGTGCTCCCCACAGTTCCCCCCCAGTATTTTCAACATCTGGATCATACTGGCAAACGTGTGGATGCTTATGACCGTCCTGAGCTATCCCTGGGCTCTTACGAATTCTTGGCCACAGCAGATTACTGCAAGGTAAGGGAAAGTAGCATGGGGAGGAGCAGTGGGTGGAGGACAGAGAGACAGCGAAGTCACTGCTGTGTTCACTTCCCTCCTTCTTTCCTTGTCCCCTTCGGTGTTGACTTCTCTCTAGTCAGCTAGCCTGCTTGCCAATCCCCTCTCTCCCCAACATTTCCTTCCTTTGCAGAACAACAAGTTCCCCAGCCCTCCTGCCTTCATCTTCATGATTGATGTCTCCTACAATGCCATCAGGAGTGGTCTTGTTAGGCTCCTCTGTGAGGAGCTCAAGTCACTGTTAGACTTTCTGCCTAGGTGAGAATTACGGAGACAAGGTGCTTCCCTTGGAGAATCGCTGGGGTGGGGGTGGTTCTGGGTTGTTGACTCAATAGGTAGAACCTGCGGTCATGAAGTTGGCTGGTGAAAAAGGTGGCAAGTATGGGTAACGATGTTACCTTCTACAGGGAGGGCGGAGCAGAAGAGTCAGCAGTCCGTGTTGGCTTTGTCACCTATAATAAGGTGCTCCACTTCTACAATGTGAAGAGCTCATTGGCCCAGCCACAGATGATGGTTGTATCTGATGTGGCCGACATGTTTGTGCCACTGCTGGATGGCTTCCTTGTCAATGTCAGTGAGTCTCGGGCAGTCATCACCAGGTAAGAGCCAGATTGTAGAGGTAAAGTGCGAGTGGGGTGGAAACAAACACAGAAAGCCAGACAGTTGAGCAGAGGGGTCGACAGATGGACAGGAACCGTGCCTCAGGAATTTTCAGTCTAGGGGGCCACACGATTCTTCAGAGGATTACGGACTGAGGAATCGAGTCTGGATAGCAATTTTGATTGCTTCCCATCACCTGTCTCTTCAGCTTATTGGATCAGATTCCTGAAATGTTTGCAGACACGAGGGAGACAGAGACAGTATTTGCCCCAGTTATCCAGGCTGGGATGGAGGCTCTAAAGGTAAGGTTAGAACCCTGACAACTTCCTCTGCCTCGCTTTCCTCTGACCACCTTATACCCTGGGATATAATTCTTGTTTCTTTAGTGATTGAAGACTGTCCAGTGAGTCAGCATATCTGACATAACTGGCACTGAATAAATGAGAGGGAAGGGATGAATGAATAATAGCTGAATAAAGGAGAGAATGAACAAGTAGTCCTCTCTTTCCTAGGCTGCTGAGTGTGCAGGGAAGCTGTTTCTGTTCCATACCTCCCTGCCCATTGCAGAGGCCCCAGGGAAACTGAAGAACAGAGACGACAGGAAGTTGATCAACACAGACAAGGAGAAGGTGTGGGATTGGAGGTGGGGGGAGGACTTTCCATGACAGAGGAAGGTGGTGATTCTTCACAATGCAATACTCTTAACTTTCTGGAAGGGTACCGGGACTACAGTCTACTCTTTCACATGTCAAATCTATGACTGCCGACTTTCTCCAGTGCTCCCACACCTCTCTACCCCATTTCATCCCGAAGCCCTCGGTAGATTCTTTTTCTTTTTTTTTTTTAAGAGAATGTTCTACTATTGTTGCAGATACCTATGAAGTAGATCTGAAGTCTTACATATATTGAATATCCCATGTTAAGTACATAGTTCTCAAGTAGGATGGAGCTGAGATATTTGAATATTTTCTTCTGTTCCTCTCTAGACTCTGTTCCAGCCTCAGACGGGTGCCTATCAGACCCTGGCCAAAGAGTGTGTAGCCCAAGGCTGCTGTGTAGATCTCTTTCTCTTCCCTAATCAGTATGTGGATGTGGCCACGCTCTCTGTTGTACCCCAGCTCACTGGTGGCTCTGTCTACAAATATGCTTGCTTTCAGGTAGGGCATGGGACTCTGGGTAGCAGGTGGAAGCGGGACTGGGAATGTCTGCTTACACGTGGAGCAGCTCTTTAGCTGCTGACTCATTAATAGGAATACTGGTGGTGGAGAATGATATAAAGAAGAGAGCCATAAGGGTAGTGGTTAGGAGCATGGGGCTTGGAAGCAGTCCTAGGTTGTTATTCTGGCCCTCCCAGAATACTAGCAATATGACCTAGGAGAAATTACTCATTTATTGCTTGTTTCTTCATCTGTAAAATGAGATTTTAATACTTCTTACTTAAGATTTGTCATCAGGATCAAGTAGTTATATGTAAAGTACTTAATGTGGTACTTGGCACATAGTAATGCTTAAAAGCTGTCATTATCATCATTATCATCTTCACTGTTACTGTTATGATTCAGCAGCTTGTAGAGTGGGGGGGACGCAGGGAGATAGTCTGCAGGTTGTTACGTATTCAGTGATGTGGCTCTGGGCCTGGGGGGCTGCAGGTGGAGAATGACCAGGAACGGTTCCTGAGTGACCTACGTCGAGATGTACAGAAGGTTGTTGGCTTTGATGCTGTGATGCGCGTTCGGACAAGCACTGGTCAGTCCTGGTTGGAGAAGAGCAGGCTGGGGACTGAACCTGGGAGGGAGAAAACTGGTACCTGTGATATCTGTGGCCCTGACCTTATCCCTGTGGCCTCAGGGATCCGTGCTGTAGATTTCTTCGGGGCTTTCTACATGAGCAACACAACAGATGTGGAGCTGGCTGGGCTAGATGGGGACAAGACGGTGACTGTGGAGTTCAAGCATGACGATCGGCTCAATGAAGAGAGTGGAGCCCTCCTGCAGGTAGCAGGCGGCAGGCAGGGGCTGGGAGAACGTGCAGGTATCACTGTACTGGATATAAATAGGCTACAGGGAAGAAGGTAGGAGGGGGGCGGAGAGGACTAGAAGAGGCTGGGGAAGGGATGGCTCGTCTTTCTTCTAGCTTAGTAATCCAGCAAAGGAGCAGTTTTTCAGAGGGCTTTGGCGAGGGAGGGGTAGGAGTTCCCCCTTTCTCTCTTCCCCTAGTGCGCCCTGCTCTACACCAGCTGTGCTGGACAGCGGCGGCTCCGCATCCACAATCTGGCCCTGAACTGCTGCGCCCAGCTGGCTGATCTGTATCGAAACTGTGAGACCGACACGCTCATCAACTACATGGCCAAGTTCGGTGAGGGTAGAGGCAGGGCCAAGTGGGATTGGGGCTGAAAGGTGATTATCAGTGATTCAGCATTCCCAGGTAGGTGTGGTGGCAGAAAGGCGGGTGCGATGGGGTGGCCAGCCAGTGACTGTGCTGTTTCTCTTTCCCATCCAGCATACCGGGGGGTCCTCAATAGCCCCGTGAAGACTGTTCGTGATACTCTCATCACTCAGTGTGCCCAGATCCTGGCCTGTTACAGAAAGAACTGTGCCAGCCCCTCCTCTGCAGGACAGGTGGGCAGGCATGCTGGGAGGAGTTGTTGGGTCAAATGTTTGCATTTAGGAGAGACCGCCCATGATTCTTAACTTTATTTTGATAACCCCTGCAGTTGATCCTTCCTGAGTGCATGAAGCTACTCCCAGTTTACCTGAACTGTGTGTTGAAGAGTGATGTCCTGCAGCCTGGAGCTGAAGTCACTACTGATGACCGTGCCTATGTCCGACAGCTGGTTACTTCCATGGATGTGGCTGAGACCAATGTCTTCTTTTATCCTCGGCTTCTACCATTGGTGCGACTGAGGGCCGGATGAGACGTTGTGTGCTGAGAAAGCGGCATCATAGGAGGAAGGGAAGGGTTAATACTATCTGTTGTCTGATACTAGTGAATTTGTTTTTAACCTGCATTATCTGATGTAATTTTCACATTGAAGAAGTTATTGAGAGATTGAGCTTTCTGAAATTTCATGGGGGGTGGCCACAGATGTATCTTTTGGTCCTTGGTAAATAACCTTTTGCCCCCTTCCTTTTGTCTAGACAAAGTCTCCCATTGAGAGTGCCACTGAACCACCAGCAGTTCGAGCATCTGAAGAGCGGCTAAGCAATGGGGATATATATTTGCTGGAGAATGGGCTCAACCTCTTCCTATGGGTGGGAGCAAGTGTCCAACAGGGCGTTGTCCAGAGCCTCTTCAGTGTCTCCTCCTTCAGCCAGATCACCAGTGGCTTGGTGAGGGCAGGGAGTCAAGGGGAATATGGTTGTGGAAATGCATTTTGTGATATGAGTGGGAGCCAGTAAATTTGGGTGCGAGTCCACTTTAATAGCAGGGAACATCTAAAGAAGAGGGATGGTGCTGTCATTATTCCTGGGCTTGTTTCAGAGGACGAATAAACCTGTGCTGCCCCATTTTTTACTGGACTCGGAGTACCTTACCATAGGATAAATGAATTTTGTGTTGCAGAGTGTTCTGCCAGTTCTGGATAATCCGCTGTCCAAGAAGGTGCGAGGCCTCATCGATAGCTTAAGGGCACAGAGATCACGGTACATGAAGGTAACACTGATCTAAATCCTGGATTTCTTACCTTGTCAAGTCCTCTCCTGAAAGGGGGGTGTGAATAAGTGATTGGATACTGGGAATTTTAGGGCATGTTTAATTTCTTTTGGCCCTGCCTCATGACCCTATTTTCTGGCCATAGCTTATCGTGGTGAAACAGGAAGACAAGCTGGAGATGCTGTTCAAGCACTTCCTGGTGGAAGATAAGAGCTTGAGTGGGGGAGCATCCTATGTGGACTTTCTCTGTCATATGCACAAGGAAATTCGGCAGCTACTGAGCTAGAGCAAGTGGGTAAATGACATAGGGTGCCAGGCCAGCTTCCAGAAAGTACTCCAAGATGGCAGAGAAATTGGAACAGTTCCATATCTAAGTCATGTAAGCTGACCTCAATCTCTTTGGGGGGAGGGGGAGGTATAAGGAGACACCTTTCTGGGATCAAGTATCCTACCACTCTGTCATGTCCTGCTGATGGAAGGTGCCCCTATCCCCTCGCATTACCCTCCTTTTCCTCCTAATCCTGTCGTAATGAATGTAGTTTCTCAGTTCACTGTATATGATTCGGTGTTGGGGGATTTGGAGGCACCCAGACTCTGGCAATATTATGTGTCCCCTTGGACCAGTCTCCAAGAAGAGAGGGGCAGGCAGGAAGGAGTGGGAATCCCAGGGTTACTATGGGGGGGAGGGGCTAATTCAGCTCAGTGTCATCAACAACTTCCTATATTAGGGATGAAACATACAGGTGCACAAGAGCTGGGGTATAGGCCATAGATAGTGGAGAGAGAAGTGGCTGGTCAGCCCTTTTTGGACCTGAAAGTCAGCCGCCAAGTCAGAGTTAGGGAGAGTGGTTGATTAGCTTTTCTCTCTCTCCTGCAATGATCATTGATCACTCAGTGGATAGAGGCACATTGTCAGAGATGAATGAGCCTGGGAAATGAGTTGCAAAGAATATTAAGACCTGGGAGAGGTACCAGCCTCTTTTCCAGCTGGAGAGACTCCAACACTGGATGGTTCTGTAGAGAGCCTGGTCATCAACTTGCAATACCTCACAGAGCCAGCCCCTATCCCACTCTGAGCTCCCACTGGAAACACTGCTTCTCCAAGCTGGGAGTTGTTGGGGAGAGAGGCAGTGGCGGCTGGAGCTCTGTTCTCTCCTGCCGGGACACCACTCCAGCTTTGGTATTGACAGAGTGGCTGACAGTTATCTTCCAACCTGAACTGGCTGGGGCAGGACAAGGGCTAGGCTTGATGGTGGCCAGGCTTGTCTGCTCCCAGCCTGGCATACCCCTGCTCTGGACCTCTCATTTCTCCTCATTGGTTTATTTTTCAATGCATCTTTAATTTGTAAAGAAATAAAATAAATTAAGATGTAACAGTTAGTCTCATTTTTACTTGTGATTTACCATTGTCCCGTCCATTCATTCCTGCTAGGCCTAGCACTTCCCAGGAAGTGGCCGGCTGAGCAAAACCGCGCATGCGTCACACGCACCGCGGGCGTAGGACCTCGTCGGGTCGCGACTCACCGCGGGGCGGGGTCTGGAACTGCCGGGAGGAGGTGCGGGTGGGGGGCAGGGGGCAGCTGCCAGGGGACATGGCGGCGGGCCGCAGCAGGGCTGTGCTGGCCGTCTTTGGAGTGCTTAGTGTTGGGGCGGTCAGCGGCTCTGGGCCCGGCGCTGAGGGGGAGCCCGGCGGGGAGGCGGGCTGGACGGAGCCATGGGATGGGGCGGTTTTCCGGCCGCCCTCAGCGCTGGGCGCGGTGGGGGTGGCGCGCAGCCCGGGGACTCCGCGGCCAGGGAGGGAGGAGGCGGCGGACTTGCCGGTACTGCTGTGGTGGAGCCCGGGCCTGTTTCCCCACTTCCCGGGCGACTCGGAGCGCATCGAGTGCGCGCGCGGCGCGTGCGTGGCGTCCCGGGACCGACGGGTGCGGGGGCGCGCCCAGACGCGCGCGCTGCTCTTCTACGGCACTGACTTCCGCGCGTCTGAGGCGCCGCTGCCGCGCCTGGCCCACCAGAGCTGGGCGCTCCTGCACGAGGAGTCGCCCCTCAACAACTTCGTGCTGAGCCACGGCCCGGG
>LNAC01000047.1:1720721-1735449 GCA_002007465.1 Ailurus styani | reverse complement strand
CCTGCGCCGCGCGGCGCCTCCGCTCCGGGAGCGCGCGGAGTGGCGCCGGCGCGGCTACGCGCCTCTGCTCTATCTGCAGTCCCACTGCGACGTGCCTGCCGACCGCGACCGCTACGTGCGCGAGCTGATGCGCTACATCCCGGTGGGTGGGGCGGGGGCGGGGCCGGGCCNCGGCCGGCGAGCCGCACCCGCCTGACGGCCGTACTCTACCCCGCTCAGGTGGACTCGTACGGGAAATGCCTGCAAAATCGGGAGCTGCCCACTCCGCGGTTACGGGACACAGCCACAGCCACCACCGAGGATCCAGAGCTCTTGGCCTTCTTGGCTCGCTATAAGTTCCACTTGGCCCTCGAGAATGCCATCTGTGAGGACTACATGACCGAAAAACTGTGGCGCCCCATGCATCTCGGGGCAGTGCCTGTGTATCGCGGCTCTCCCTCGGTGAGGGACTGGATGCCCAACAATCACTCCATCATCCTCATTGATGACTTTGAGTCGCCTCAGAAGCTGGCAGAATTTATTGACTTTCTGGACAAGAATGACGAGGAATACATGAAATACCTGGCATATAAGCAGCCTGGGGGCATCACCAACCAGTTCCTTCTGGACAGCCTGAAGCATCGGGAGTGGGGAGTGAATGATCCTTCGCTGCCCAACTACCTCAATGGCTTCGAGTGTTTCGTCTGTGACCATGAACTGGCTCGGCTGGAGGCCGAGAAAGCCCACGCAGCCTCTCCGGGGGACGTCCCTGGGCCCGAACCGCACATCGCCCAGCCCGCCCACATGGACTGCCCGGTGCCCTCGCCTGGCGTTGGCAGCGTGGAGGAGATGCCCGAGAATGACAGGTAAGGCTAGCCGAGCGCCCTGTGGCCACCAAATCAAATCGACTGACTGACTCGCTTGCTGCGGGCAGTGAACTAGTACTAGACGCTTAGGGGATTGTTGTGTAAGGAACTTAATGAATGGGCTTACTCTGCCTTTAAGGTGCCAAGAGTCTAGTGGGGGAGATAAGACAAAGGGAAAAAGCTCGGTAAAAGATGCAAAATATAATTCAAGGCAACAGCGTGATGATCAGCTTACGTGAGCGGTGTCTGCAATAGTGATTAAGAAAAGGCTTCAACCAGCACGGGGGGCCCGTTCAGACGAAGTGATGAGAGACCAAGTTGGGCAGATAAACTGGGGCCAGGCAATACATAGCCTGAGTACCAGGCTCAGGAGTTGCACTGTCCTGAAAATCAACTCAGCTGTTTCTTTAGCACCTTCGAAAGGGTGGGCGCGGGGATGACCCATACAGAGATGGACAGTTTGAGAGGTTTGTCCGCAGTAGGGTTTACATCTGTTAACCTGGCATAACTATCAATAGCTCCTCCTTTCACTCTAAAAAGTACCCTGATTTGGATGATACGTATGTTTGCCCTAAAAGATAGAAGGACTGCTTTCAACAGATAATAATGAACAGTGGTGGGCAGTGTGAATTGGAAGAGAAGTGAGGAAGCTTGTGCAGTAAGTGGCAGAATGTGGTGCTCTGGGAAACAAGGTCAGCACGGGAGGTGGGCAAATGCTGAAGCCACTTGCAGCAAACCAGATCTGTTCTGGGAGAGGTGATGGAAAGGTGATTAAGCTTAAGAAAGCAAGACTGCGGGGCGCCTGGGTGGCTCAGCGGGTTAAAAACTCTGCCTTCGGCTCAGGTCATGGTCTCAGGGTCCTGGGATGGAGCCCCGCATCAGGCTCCCTGCTCAGCGGGGAGCCTGCTTCCTCCTCTCTCTCTGCCTGCCTCTCTGCCTACTTGTAATCTCTCTCTGTCAAATAAATAAATAAAATCTTAAAAAAAGAAAAGAAAGAAAGCAAGACTGCTAGACTGGCCTGCAGAGACGGACTTGCACAGTGGATGGCAGCAGAGGGCTGCTTATATACACTGCGGGCAAAGTTTGGTTCTGGGAATGGAGTCTTCCATTAAGTAATTTGTATCTAGTTTATGCCGAACGTAATATTATGATTTACTGGAAAAAAGTGTAAAACATTAAAAAAAAGAAAATATGTTTTTATCTAGACATGGGGCAGCACAGCACCTTCATTTTTATTATTGAAATAAAGGGGCACCTTATAAGGTAACCTTCTAAAGAGGCTCCTGGCTTTTCTTACAGAGAAGTCTGGCCCTTGCTGTCTTCCTCTGAACTCCTCCCACATTTGGGAATCTGGAGCGGCAAGTCAGGAAGTTTCACTCATGGGTGGGCTGTGTGGTAGATACGCGTTTGCAGCTTACTGTTACCTGTACTACACTAGATTTACTTCACATTTCCTTCCCTTCAAAGCAGAGCCCTGTCCCAGCCAGAGATTACTGTATCTGCTTAAGATTTCTTTGACCCCATTCAGAAAAGGCAGGACCATAGCTGTGCAGAGAGGTTCCATAATCCAACTCCCATTTTGATGTTTCAGCTGGAAGGAGATGTGGCTGCAAGATTATTGGCAAGGTCTGGACCAGGGGGAAGCTCTCACTGCCATGATCCACAACAATGAGACAAAGCAGATGAAATTTTGGGATTACCTACATGAGATCTTCATGAAAAGGAACCAAAATCTCTAATTACCCTTGCAAGAGCCTTTAACTTTGTAGAGTTAAGGAGATGGAAGTACTTATTCTACAATGGGACATGAAGGGCATCTGCTATACAACCTTAATGAACACTGTCTTATCATGAGTTCAATGAATTCCATTTATAGCCACTGATATTTTATCCTAATGATGTGTACCCAAGTGTCTCAGCTTGTGATAATAGGGCCTGTCCTCAAGGAGAGATGGAGGCCTTCAGTTCTTGGATTAGTGGGAAGCAAAACCCTGAAACACCCACTTGTTTCTAAGTGCTGATTGAACAGAATTTTAAAAGAACCGCATCTTTTTTTAGCCATTTCATCCTCTCAACTGGGATTGGAACACCTTGGTACTTGTCTAAGAATGAGGTAAGATGGGTCTTAAAACCTTGATGCTATTTCTTAAAACTCTTCATTATTCAGTACCTTTCCTAATCTCTTTTCCTCATCTCCTGCTTTATAAACTGTTACGTTGGTGGTGAAGCAAAACTCTTAGTGGGTTGTATTCTGGTTCTTGGAGTTGTATTTTTTGTATCATTCACTTGCCTTTGATTTGAAACTTTTTATTTTAAATGGATTTTTCTTTTCTGGCTTTCCACAGTATCTGATGAAAATGCAGTAGCCTTGTCAACATCCCCACATTCATTCTCCCCTGCATTAAACTGGCTGTAGATTTGACAGCCTTTTTAACTGGTTTGCTTTTTTTTTTTTTTTTTTTTAAGAGCATATCTCGAATTGTTTCTCATCTCATGAACAGAAAGATTCAGTGGCTAATATATGCCATGTCAATTTAATGAATTGTCCTGCTCTATTTTAGGTTGGAGATAGAGACTAAGGCTGGAAACGATGACAGAGTATATATAAATATCATTCATATATATTTAAATGATTTCGAAATGTTAAAGTAGACCAGTGCGAATCAAGCTGCACATTTTTATAGGTCTTTGATCTTTTCTGTTTGCCTAATAAACTCTTCTATTTTATTATTTTTATATGCTACAAAAGTCTCATTTTCCCCAAAGAGTCAAGAAAATTATGCTGGAAAAAACTCCCCAGCAATATAGTTGTAGTAATTACCTCATATTATGTAGCATTTTTCACTTTATGTGGAATGAATATTCAAACTTCATTCTATTACAAATATCTGTCTGTACAACTTTATAGTACTTACTCAGACTACATTTTGATGGAGCCCACCTAAGGTCCTAACCTCAGGGGGAGCGGAGGCACGAGATATCCACAAGTGGCTGACTAAATAAAAAACTGTTAGGCAGATTTTGGGGTATAGCCAAACCCTTTTATTGCTGTGGTTTGAAAATAAAGCTTAATGGGCAGGGAGACCGTTAGGCTTTTCTGGGCCAGTGGGACAAGAAAGAATACTTTGGACCTTATCACTACTCTGGTTGTAATGTAGTATTAATGAATTATCACTAGAGAAATTCCATAGCCTATCAGTTTACCTGTTTGTGAATTAATGTATGTACTTTTATATATACATGCACACAGTGATTTACAATCAGAAGTGTGTGTATGTTAGATGCTTCAACAACTAGGGTCCCACCCTTAATACTGTGACATCTAAGGATGTGGCCAAGGAGAGCTGTAATTGCGGCTGGATTTCACTGCCAGGGTGGTTCTTTTTCCATTTTATTTTTAGTAAAAAATACCCTTCACAACAGCATGGAAAGTTTGCTTAACCTGTTTGGGCTTGTTCAGGAAAAAACAAGAGGGAAAGCTAGACCTTCAAACATACTTATATTAAAATAGTAGCAACCCACAAAAGAAGTCAAATTCAGGACTCCAATTTCCGAATTTGCAATCTATTTACATGCAGGCGCTGATTTATAGTGCAAACTACATATTACTCAAGTGCAAACTACGGTTAGGAATCAAGTTTCATTATGTGCAATAAAAAGGGTAAGTGCCAAGTGTATAATCATCCTTACCTCTCCTAATTACACCCGTTCACACTGGCATTCCTTTAGCATTTTTATGTACAAAGTGTGCCAGTCGTTTATGAATGAATGTGGCTGGAGACTCATGCCTGCTTTGTGGACAGTGCTTCCCAGACTTTGTCCTTTAATCCTATCACCATAAAAGTATTCCTGAAAGAGCACGGTAAACCAGGTGCTACGTTTCCACAAGAGAAAGCAGAACCAATATGAAAAGAAAACAAACAATGTGAATTTTCTCTGGTTTGGGCCCAGCTTGCTCTGTAAACAGCAACAGGCTCAAGATTATTGGTGGTAGAAGGGTCTGATTAGGAATCAGTTTTATTTGTGCTGCAGGGGTGGCGGTGGAGCATGGGACTGATGCCTTTATTACTCCATGTGTTGCAGTTTTCTATTTTCTCAGGTTTCACTTTGTATAATAAATGACTTCTTTTTAAACAGTGTCTTCTTGGTTATATTTCTGGGCTGAGAATGATACGGTTGGAGACGTGGAAAAACACGTCTAAACATTTGTTCATTTAACAAGTATTGTCACTATTCTAGGCACTGGGGATTCAGTAACACAAGGTCCCTTCTCATGGTGCTTACATTTTAAATGGGTGTCGCCGCTAAGCAAGGCTGTAAACAACAAAATGAACAAGGTAATTCAGACTGTGACATGTGCTATGAAAAAAATATAACAGCTTGATGGTGGGGGGGGGTGGGGGGCATCAGGGAAGTTGTCTCTGATAGGAACTGAGCCTCAACAGAAGAAAAAGAACCAGTCATGCAGAGATCAGTGGGAAGATTAAACATTTGTGATAAATGATTTTAATTTTGGCACACTAAATTTTACACAACCAATAAATATTGCTCCTCCAAAGTAGTCCTCTTACGAACTAAAAGCTGTTTAAGTTATGCTTCCATTACCAGAAACATTTCTTAAAGCTCATTTCTAAAGGCCCTGAGAATCCCTGGCACATGTTTGAGTTTTGTAAACAGCTAAAAGTCACTTAGAACCAAGTCTGATGAAGCTAGGCATCACAACTGAAGGGTCAAGTCTATTAATAGGAATGATACCACCAAGTACTTTCACAGGATTGGAGAGGGGATTAAATTAGATGATAAATGCCAAAATGCTTAAACGTCACCCTACCCAGTGAGATCGTTACAAAGGAGAGCAAAGGATGTATCGCAGGATACAGAAGTAGTAGCAACTTTATTTTTATTTATTTATAAGTAGGCTCCATACCCATCGTGGAGGCAATTCAGGGCTTGAACTCACAACCCGTAGTCAAGACCTGAGTTGAGATCAAGAATGGGACGTTTAACTGACTGAGCCACCCAGGTGCCCCAATAATAGCAACTGTTTAAATGAACCTAATTTTTCTTTACGGTTTTGGGGTGCTTTTAAAGGTAGTAAAATCCAACAGTTCTCGAAGACTTGTTAAAACATAGTAAGAATCTGTCCAAACCTGGGGCGCCTGGGTGGCTCAGTTGTTAAACAGCTGCCTTCGGCTCAGGTCATGATCCCAGGGTCCTCGGATGGAGCCCCGCATCGGGCTCCCTGCTCGGCAGGAAGCCTGCTTCTCCCTCTCCCACTTCCCCTGCTCGCTCGCTCACACTGTCTCTCTCTCTGTCAAATAAATAAGATCTTAAGAAAAAAAAAAAAGAATCTGTCCAAACCTAACATCTTAAAGTCTCGTATTTTGATTCGCCCCCATCCTCTGCCCGTGCGTATGTCAATCACCCTCTAGTTCAGCCAGCTCCCACCACGAACGAGCGTCCTTTTCATCAGGCGCTTTCCTGGACGTTCCCAGCTTAGTACCGCCCAGCGACTTCAGGGCCGCGAGCCCACGAAAAAGCGGCCTAGATCAGCGCACGAGCCCCAGCGACTCTCCTAACCTGCACAAAGGCCTCGAGTGACCGGCGTTGGACCTCAGCGTTGGGCCTACAGGGCCACGAGACCAAGCCGGCCCCCCAACTCCCCGCAGGTTGCGCGCCTAAACTGGGCGAGCTCGTAGGGGTCACGCAGGGTCACGTACAGCGACGGCGCAGAGCCTGCCGGGAGCTCGGTGCGCAATGGCGACACCCAGCCTGCGGAATCGCCTCCCGCGGCTGGGAAACCCGCGGAAGCCGATCCTGAAGCCCAACAAGCCCCTCATCCTAGCTAACCGTGTTGGGGAACGACGCCGGGAGAAGGGCGGTGAGCAGTCGGAGGCAGGGAGGCTCCAGAGCGGAAGCCCGAGGGATGCACCGGGCGGCTGGGTGGGACGGCCCGAAGGTAAGGGTTTCCTTGTGACTGACGGCGCTCTCGTTCTGCTCCTCCAGAGGCGACTTGTATCACAGAGATGTCGGTGATGATGGCGTGCTGGAAGCAGAATGAATTCCGCGACGAGGCGTGCAGAAAAGAGATCCAGGATTTCTTCGACTGTGCTTCGAGGGCTGAGGTGACAGAAGGCTCTTACGGTGCCCTCTTGGGAGGAGAATGGGGGCGGGGATACAAGTAATCTTTCTCCTTGCCTCTTGCTAGGTGATAGGAGGACTTTCTCGGTCTGAAAAGGCGAGGAAAGTTGTAGGAGCGATTTCACTCGCGCTGAAGTGGAAAAAGTTATGTTTCGAAGGCATTGTGATCTTGAGCGGTTTGTTTGACTGCTCTAAGCTTTAGCTATACCAGATGTAAAAGGAGGTTAATATTAATACCCACGTTACAGAACGCTGTGAGAGTTAAATGAAGGAATGAATGGGAAAATTTAAAGTGCTGCTCAAATAGACGTTATTGTCTGAAATAGAGCTAAAGATAGTGAAGGGCAGGTTGTTTGAATTTTAGCCTAAAATTAGTTGCTAGCTGGCACGGTAGCTTCAGATCATATTGTCATCTGTAGGTTCCAAGTCCCTTTTGAAAGGGGACTGGATGGATGACACAGATAGTTCCAGGCTGATTAATATATTAACGTGCTTTGTGGCATTGTGGGAACTATAGGCCTAGGTCAGAATAAACTGTAGAGCTGTCATTTCTGTTTTTGTTCTGTCTTTTCAGAGAGCGCGAAAGATGAGATCAATCCAGGATACAGGAGAATCTGGGAGTTTACCCCCCACAAAACTGAATAAATTGTTACAGAGGTTTCCTAACAAACCTCATGTCAGTTGAAAACGGAGAAGCATTTTCTATGACTGGACTGTAGCTACTGAGAACTATGCAGAGGTGTTTTAGAGACATTTGCACTGCCATGCCCTATTTGAAAGATGAAAGGAGACAAGACATCTTTTTCACCCTTTGGAATCATCGTCAGGATGGAAGTTATGCTTTATCTCGAAATAAAATCCTCTGAAGAGAACCTGGCCTTTGTTGTAGATTAGGTTCTCCCTCTATACTTGAACTCTGTGTCCTTCCCGACACTAGAAGTTCTTTGCTCCCTGATTTGCCCCAGGACAAATTTATTCTTGTTCTGTATTTGAAGTCCTTACACCATTTAGTACTCTTGCGTTTGGATGCAATAAGGGAGTTGAACTCTGCCTATATGCAGAGTTTTTTTGCCATCATCTGTAAGTATTTAGTGACTGCCTATTTTGTGCATAGCCCCTGCAAGATGCTCCCAGAATAATCAGAAGTTCACAAACTGGTGACCAGAGTTACTGCAGATGTATTTTATTTAGCCAGCACAATTAAGAAAAATTTTTTTAATTAGATGACCAACTTCCAAATAGGAAAAACATCATTAAAAATCCACTTTGGAGCTTTACATTAAAAAAAAAAAAGGATCTGGCAACACCAATTTCTTATTCCTGCATGGCAATGATCAAGTAGAGCTGATTATCATTTGTCTCTATTCTCCAGGGACCTGGCTTTGGCCTCTCCCAGATGGTGAAACTGAAACTTCTTTGGCATTATGTTCTTTGTGTATCACCTGTTCACTTCTCTCATTAAGTTATCCACCTAGTTGCTGAAGGCGTTAACTTCTGTGACCTCTTGATATTAGAAACAGTTGTACAGCATTTAATGTATACTCTGCCCTTTCAGGCATAATTAACTTAACCTTTCTTATATACATTAGAGCATTAAATAGACAAAGGGATCCGTGGGTTTTCTAAATCTCCAGTGGGATAATTAATCAGATGAAGAGAGGGTCTTGCCTCCCTGACCCCCACAGCTACCTCTTTCTACAGTCCTCATACCTGGTGGGTATAGGACTGGGCAGTTGCCTGGTCCTGAGAGCTGAGGCTTCTAGCTATAGGAAGCAGCTCGGTGCTTAGGCACTTTGGACTGGACTTAGAGGAGTTCTTAACGGAGGGTCAGTAGATTCCCAGTAAGAGGTCTGTGGACATGAATGGGAAAACAAATTTTATCTTTAGCCACAACTGAAATTTAGCATCTCTGGCAGGACTGAGGGAAACAAACCACAGTATCAGCAATACCTATGTGAAATCATTTTCATACAGTAGGTTGCAGATACCTCGATATACCCATCACTAGCTTCAAAATTACGGCAGTTATTACACCTGCTACTGGATCTTACTTAATATGTAAATAAAGAAGCATTACTATGTTACAAATTTATTATTTTTAAAATTGTATTTCTACATAATTGGTTTCCTTTGTAATTTCTGTATTTTATTCTGTACACTTACAAAAAAAATCTGAGAAGGGTTCCAGAGACTTCACCAGGCTGCCAAAGGGTCCGTAGCACAAAAAAAGGCCAAAAATATCTGAACTCAAAGGACGCACTGACAAAACAGTACGACCGTTTCGTGAAATCAAGTGCATTCTTCCCGCGGTGCTTCCCTGACAAAACCCTGTAACAAGTCTGATGGAATGTAGGCTTCTGAACTACAACTCCCAGAAGGTGATACTGTCCCAGGGCCTATCCGGAGTTAAAACAATAACTCCACCCAATAGTTCCTGTGTTACCGCTTGACAGCCTACGATTCCCGGCATTCGTAGCGGCTGTTTATTCCGTGGAGGCATTATGGACGCCTAGTTATTGCTGGGACCTGTAGTCATTTCATATACCTCTGAGGGCTGGCTTCCTCTCACAGTACCTGACGGTGGGTTCGAAAAAGAAAGGCAGGAAATGCAGCAAGTAAACGAATAGATCCTCTCCGTCTGCCCGGACGGGGTCCGGCTCCCGAGCGCGAGAAGGCGGAAGTGGTGGTGGCCGGCGCGGCCGGAAGTTCAGATCAGCTGATGGGGGAGGCGGCGCCGCAGCAGCCCAGAGGCCCCGGCTGCCGAGCGCTCCGTCCGGGCCCTGAGTCTCGGATACCGGCCGCGATCCCCGTTCGCACCTCGCAGTTGGGCGAGGCCCGGTTCCATCTCCCTTCCAGGCTTGAGATCTTCGTCCGGCACGGCCGCCCTGAGCGCCCCGGCCACCCCCAGCCCCGGCTCGCCCCTCAGGCCCCGGGCCTCCCCTCAGCCCCCGGCCGGCGGCCCAGGCCCCGGATCGGCGGGGGGGGGGGCNGTTCGCACCTCGCAGTTGGGCGAGGCCCGGTTCCATCTCCCTTCCAGGCTTGAGATCTTCGTCCGGCACGGCCGCCCTGAGCGCCCCGGCCACCCCCAGCCCCGGCTCGCCCCTCAGGCCCCGGGCCTCCCCTCAGCCCCCGGCCGGCGGCCCAGGCCCCGGATCGGCGGGGGGGGACCCGGCCCCGGGGGGTGCAGGCCCCATGGAGCTGATGTTCGCGGAATGGGAGGACGGAGAGCGCTTTTCATTCGAAGATTCGGACCGCTTTGAGGAGGATTCGCTCTGTTCCTTCATCTCCGAGGCCGAGAGCCTCTGCCAGAACTGGCGGGGATGGCGCAAACAGTCCGCGGGGCCCAATTCCCCCACTGGAGGCGGTGGCGGAGGTGGCAGTGGCGGTACCAGAATGCGAGGTGAGGGTGAGCGGAGGGGGGAGGGAGCGGGCTGGCTCTGCTCAGGCCTCGATGGGGAGCTGTCCCGGACCGCGAGCTGTCCCAAGCAGAGAACGGACTTCTGGACTTGCTTTTCCAGTCTTCCTGGGGTTGGCTTCTCCACACCAGCGTGTGCGCGCGCGCGTGTGTTGGAGTGATGGCTGGGAAATCCTGGGTTGGATAGGGTTAGCGACAGAAAGTAGATCTTTTGTGGTTCATTTGCCTTAGAGATGGGGTAGGAGGAAAAACTCGTCTGACTTGGGAATACTCACCGAGATCAGCCCGTGGTGAGCCAGAAAATAGAAGAGAAGGTGGGTAAGAGGTGGTTTGTGAAGAAGGGACCACTCGAGGTGTGTCAGCCCCATTGCAAAGTGCATTGGGAGCTTCCTGTTAAGGGTGATGGCGATCTCTGATCCTGGCAGAACCAAGAAGGGATTCCATGCAGAGGAAAGTGGAGGTGAACTGGCCTGGGAGAGGAAATTCCATAGTTCCGTAGGTTCACACCAGAGGCTTGGTTCTCAGCCATATTGAACATCTGTGAGCAGCCGAGGCTGGGACCACTGCATTAGAGCCTTACATTTCTATCACCTGGGGCTGGGGAAGACTGTAGGTAATTGTCTCTTGAGTCTCCTTGTGAAACACTCCTGCTTTTTGCTGTCAGCTTTTTTCATTCTTGGGTCTTTTAGTAAATTAACTGATGAGTGCTGTGAAGAATTTTCCACTTTTTAAAGGGGATTGAGGGGACAGTGATGATAAGTGAAGCTCCACAGGCTCAAGACTCACCACGCCCTTTCCCTGCCTTCCACGAGGCACAGGGTGTCTCCCGGGCCTCAATGCAAGCTGGCTTTTTTCAGCAGTTGGGGTTGTGATTCTACTCCGGCCATTCCAAGAGTCCCGTTTTCCAAACTCCCTACAGAGATTCTTAGCACCCCTCTGGGACAGAGAGAAATGTACACTTGTCACTTGTGAGGAGTGGTAGTGTTCAACTTCAGTTGGAGTGGTGGCATATGTTCTGTGTACACACAGCCACACGCCCGCAGAGATCATAGGCAGTTTCACTGTGGGTCTTTTATGGTCTCTTTGCTGCTTTCACATTTGCATGGGTGGGTAGCCTTGGGGCTTAGAGCTCCTTCGCGTTGAGGGAAGTAACCGAAGTCATGCTGGTGAAAATTTTCAGCATACCGATATTTTCCTGAATAGGTTAAGATCTAGGAAAGCATGTCGTTCCCCAAGCCCCCTGCCATCCTAAGCTACCCTCAGTTGCTCACTTGTAAAATAAGGAGATTAACTTTTTTAAAAAGGTTTCTTTCAACTCCTTGATTTTCTGATCTGTTTTCTAATCTGACTAGCAGTTTGGGGAGATATGCATGCAGTCTATTGTGTTACCACTGTTTGATTAAGACACTGTAGGAAATCTTGAATGGCAATTCCACCCACTCCTGGTGATAACAGGAGCAGTTGCTCGGTTCCCTCGGGATAACCCATCTTCCTCCCCACCCCCCTTCCCAGGCTTCCATTGTAGGAAGCCAAGGTTCAGGTGTGCCACAGGCCATGCAGCCTCTCTTGTACTGGAGCTCCCTCTCTCAACTCCTCTGGGCTCTGGCCCGTCTTCGCTGCTTGGGTAGAGATATGGAGTCATCTAGAGAAAAAGGGATAGTAAAAAAGCAGTTAGAGAAGAGAATGTCAGAGGAGAGACAGTAACAACGTAATATGAATCTGAAGGGCTCGGTGTAAGGGAAATTCGATGCCAGGCCACGTGAGAGGGGTTACTTGCTAAGATCCTGAAACACACTTGTTGGGCCAGGAGTTTCTGGGATATCCCTGGTATTTTCTGTTCTAGACCTTAGGTTGCAGGCTGCAGTTGATTGGTTCCCCCCCCCCCCCCGCCNCCTTGGTTTTTCACCCCGCTCTCCCCTTCCTTCCCTAGTGAAGTGGGGCCCAAGAAGTTAGGCATTGGCATTGGTGCCAGGCAATCATGGCCCTTTTCATTTCCCCTTCTCTTTACCCCCACCCAAACACTTGTTTCCAAGATGGACTGGTGATCCCGTTGGTGGAGCTGTCAGCAAAGCAGGTGGCATTTCACATCCCGTTCGAAGTGGTGGAGAAGGTCTACCCCCCCGTGCCTGAGCAGCTACAGCTCCGAATTGCTTTTTGGAGCTTCCCTGAGAATGAAGAGGACATCCGGTGAGGCTAAAGGACTGATGGTGGGGAGTGGGTCCTGATACTCCACACGGTGTACTGGGCTTCCTGCAGAACACAGGAGATACTGTATTTGGGGCCGTGGTAAGAAGCCGACAAGGGTAGCAGAGTGCCTGGGATTCTCCCCGAGAGGGGGTGACGCTGGGGAGAGTGCCCAGGGTGTTGTGGCCTCTGACAGGGTCTCTAGAAAGTTACTTGCTGAGTTGTGGCTGCGTCCTCTTGTCCACCACCAGGCTGTATTCGTGCCTAGCCAATGGCAGTGCGGACGAGTTCCAGCGAGGGGATCAGCTGTTCCGCATGAGGGCTGTGAAAGACCCGCTGCAGATAGGTGAGCGCGCCCCGCGGCAGCCCCCCTCCTCCCGCCCCCCGTTAAGAACGAAGGACCTACTGCAAGAAGCTCGAGCAGGTTGTCAGAGTAACTGCAGGCCAGGGTTGAGGGCAGAGAATGACGTCTCCATGGCTCTCCCTGACCATGCCCGTGTTTCTCCCCAGGGTTCCACCTGAGTGCTACAGTGGTGCCCCCTCAGATGGTCCCCCCCAAAGGGGCCTACAACGTGGCTGTGATGTTTGACCGCTGCCGGGTCACTTCCTGCAGCTGCACCTGTGGGGCTGGGGCCAAGTGGTGCACTCACGTCGTGGCACTCTGTCTCTTCCGCATCCACAACGTGAGGCCCTCCCAATTTATCCTGGCCCTGTCCTCTGCTCCATCCCCCCCTTCTCTGCCGCATGCCCGGCCGCAACGTGAGCCCCCTCGCCTCCCCTAGGCCGCCTCTCTTTCCCCAGCTCCAGCGTCAGCCAGCCTTTCCTGAGCTGGCCCTCTTCCTCTCGGTGTCCCCTGCAGGCTTCTGCCGTGTGCCTGCGTGCCCCGGTCTCAGAGTCCCTGTCTCGGCTGCAGAGGGACCAGCTGCAGAAGTTCGCTCAGTACCTCATCAGTGAGCTCCCTCAGCAGGTGCGTGAGGCCGGCGCACTCCCTGCAGCTCCAGGCCCCGGGACCGCGCGTGAGTCTCCGTGTTCGACCACTGGCTCCTTGGGTCACCGACGCCTTGTCCCTTTCCCCTTCAGATCCTCCCCACCGCCCAGCGCCTCCTGGATGAGCTGCTCTCTTCCCAGTCCACAGCCATCAACACGGTGTGCGGGGCCCCCGGTGAGTGGGGAGAGGGGGAGGGCGGGCGGGAGGAAGGGGGCGGGCGGAGCGCGCTGCCGTCGGCGAATCCAGGTCCCTGTCGCCCCAGACCCCACGGCAGGGCCGTCCGCCTCCGACCAGAGCACCTGGTATTTGGACGAATCGACGCTCACCGACAACATCAAGAAGACTCTGCACAAGTTCTGTGGGCCCTCGCCCGTGGTCTTCAGGTATGTTGGCTCTCGCGCCGTGTCTGCGGCGGCAGGGAGCGTCCCCCCGGCTGTCGAGAGCCCCTTGGTTCCGTGGACACCCGCGCTTCTGGAGGTTTTGTCCCGGACACCCTGCGCCCCCCGCGCCGCGTGTTTTGGGTCAGGACCCTCCCGCGTCCAGGCTCCGGTGCACTTCGACTTGTCGAAGGCGGCGCCGGCCCGCGGTCAGCCCTCTGCGCCTGCTGCCTTCACAGTGACGTGAACTCCATGTACCTGTCGTCCACGGAGCCGCCGGCCGCCGCCGAGTGGGCCTGTCTGCTGCGCCCGCTCAGGGGCCGCGAGCCCGAGGGCGTCTGGAACCTGCTGAGCATCGTGCGGGAGATGTTCAAGCGGAGGGACAGCAACGCCGCGCCCTTGTTGGAAATCCTCACCGACCAGTGCCTCACCTACGAACAGGTAACCGTCCCGCGTGGCTGGGCCCTCGCGGCGCGTCCCCTTCCCTGGACCTCGTCGCCCCTCCGGCCGCATGCGCCTCTGTTTGCAGATCACGGGCTGGTGGTACAGCGTGCGCACCTCCGCCTCGCACAGCAGCGCCAGCGGGCACACGGGCCGCGGCAACGGGCAGTCCGAGGTGGCGGCGCACGCGTGCGCCAGCATGTGTGACGAGATGGTGGCTCTGTGGAGGCTGGCCGTCCTGGACCCCGCGCTCAGCCCCCAGCGGTGAGCCTCGGCCCGTGCTCGTGTCCCGGCCCTGCCGCGCCCCTCCGGCTCGTCCTCGGGCTCCCTGGGGCCC